>CAUYLG010020069.1:0-156502 GCA_963573385.1 Cacajao melanocephalus | reverse complement strand
TTATATTTTTAGTATAGGCAGGGCTTTACCATGTTGGTCAGACTGGTCTTGAACTCCTGACCTCAGGTGATTCCCCAGCCTTGGCCTTCCAGAGTGCTGGCATTACAGGCATGAGCCACTGTGCTTCGCCATTTTTTTTTTATAAAGTATAAGAAAAATTTAATTAGGTTGGTGATTAGTAGTAAAAAAAAAAATGAACAGCAAAAATGAATAAAGCCCTCGTTCACCCTGGGGGGTTATTTTTTTTCAATTAGAAATAATTGTTAGTAACAAAATTTTGTATAGTAATTTGTGATAAGTACATTTTAAACTGTAAGCTTTGTAAAAAAATTATGTTAAAAATGTTGGCTTGAGGCTGGGTGCCATGGCTCACACCTGTAATCTCAGCATTTTGGAGACTGAGGTAGGAGGATCGCTTGAGGTCAGAGTCTGAAACCAGGCTGGGCAACCACAAGACTCTATGTACAAAAAACAAAACGTAAACAATTAGCCACATGTGGTGGCGTGTGCCTGTAATCCTAGCTACTTCAGAGGCTGAGGCAGGAGGGTCGCTTGAGCCCAGGAATTTGAGGCTGTAGTGAACTGCGATCACGCCAACGCACCCTAGTCTGGGCAACAAAGCAAGACCCTGTCTCTAAAAATAAAAAATAAAAAAAATTGACTTGAGTAAAAATTTTGAGCCAGCACACAGTTCCTTTAGGTACCAATAGTTTAAATTTACTAAATTGAATTTGGGAGGAAAGAAAAGGTTCTCTTAATCTACTCTATATACTTCATCAAGTTTCCTTTCAGTTCAGCATATCAAAATTTAAATATAATACAGAATAGATTTTGGAGAAAGAGAAATTAAAACACTATGAAAGTTAACTTATACACAGTTTTACACATAACTCCTTTGTGCCTAAACTGTTCTGCCCTTTGAAATAAAAAAATATAATAGAGCATTTTATCCCTGTATAAGAGAGAACTATTTTTGAAGTCTTTGCCTCAGTTTTTATGAACTACTTAATTTATACCCAAGTTTCTTGTGGCCTACAGAATATATTCTATTATTGTTTGCCTTTTTTTTTTTTTTAAGAGCCAGTTTAGGCTTTAGATTTTTTTTTTCAATGAAGACCTTCCCTTACACAGTAACTATTTTTAAAAAATCCTCTGACATAATGTTGAGATTTATTTTCTTTTTCTTTGTGGGTATTTTTTTTTTTTTTACAGTCTCACACTGTCCCCCAGGCTGGAGTGAGGTGGCACAATATCGACTCACTACAACCTCCATCTCCTGGGTTCAGGCAATTCTCATGCCTCAGCCTCCTGGGTAGCTAGAATTACAAGTGTGTGCCACCATACCTGGCTAATTTTTGTATTTTAGTAGAGACAGGATTTCTCCATGTTGGCTAGGCTGGTTGTCTCAGCCTTCCAAAGTGCCAGGATTGCACGTATGAGCCACCATGCCTACCCAAGATTTATTTTCAAATCAGAAGATTTTCAACCTGAAAATAAGCCAGTTCCAAAGGTGTCAATGAGCTGAATCTAATATTTAAACTTTTATTTTTGTTTTCTTTCTGCTATCTCAAAGTTATCAGAATGAATAATATTTCCTTTTATTGATGCATTTCCTGGGCTTATCAGAGTATGTGAAGCTCTCTGACTCTCAGTTGATATAATAAAACACATTAATATAAATTTGCCTCTTTCTGTGTTTGCTGATTCTGTGCACTTAAACCATTCAGATTATATTGATAAGAATATTATATTTTGAAGGTAGGGAATTAATTGATCCTTTCTAATTATGTTAAAATATGTGAGCATTTGGATTTACTTTCTGTCTACATTAAAAATCTCTGAGGTTGAACCTGGTGGCCCACGCCTGTAATCCCAGTACTTTGGGAGGCCAAGGTGGGGAGATTGTTTGAGGCCAGTAGTTTGGGACAAGCCTGGCCAAGATAGTGAGACCTTTTTTCCACGAAAAATAAAAATAAATACCCAGGTGTGGTGGCACCCGCCTGTAGTCCCAGCTACTTGGGAGGCTGAAGTGGGAGGTTTGCTTGAGCGCAGGAGTTCAAGGTTGCAGTGAACTATGATTGCATCACTGTACTCCAGCCTGGGCAACAGAGTGAGACCCTGTCTCAAAAAAAAAAAAATCTCTGGGAAACAGGACTATTTTTTTTTTTCTATTTGTCTTTGAGAGATAATCTAGCTGACAGGTAATACATGTGAAGCTGGCGTTTCAGACTGATTGAGATACAGTAAGATTTGGGCTAGCCTTATAAACAAAATGAGAATAAAGGAGATTGTGAATGACACCTCTTACTGGATCATGAGACTATGCCGTGGTTTGATTAAGAGCTCATTGTGAGCCTTTAGCAGGATTTGAAGAGTCTGCTTCTAGAATCTAGAATACTCTTTCACATGCCTGATCAGTATAAATATTTGTTAAGTAAGCGTTAGGTTAAAACATTTAGAAAAATAATGTATGTTTTTAAACTATATATTTTTCCTTAAAATCTTTGACTTTTCTAAATGTACGTTTAAGTAACACTCTCACATTGTTCTTGGATTTGCCCAAGTAGAATTGAAGGCTTTATCTGCAGTCTATTTTTGTATCATGATAATTTATCCATTGGAAGCAAGTTTGACATTGTGAAGATGAAGCAGTATCTTCTAATGAGGGTTCCCAGAATAGAATCAGCATATTAATAAGCCTGCCTGTCATTTACCTGAAATCTATTAACTGCTTAGTGTTTGTCAACTATTCATAGATCATGCCTGATTAATTGCTGACTATTGACTTCATTAGGCATTGTTAGTAGATCAAAGGGGTAGTAAGCCTAACAAAATAATAAGCAATGGTTGGTTACTTAAATCCCAAAAGCAGATTTTATCTATTGATTGATTAATTGAGACAAAGTCTTACTCTGTTGCCTAGGCTGGAGTGCAGTGGTGCAATCATAACTCACTGTAAGCTTGAGCTCCTGGTCTCAAGCAGTCCTTCCACCTCAGCCTCTTGAGTAGCTGAGACTACCGTTCATGCCACCATGCGCAGCTAATTTTTTATTTTTATTTTTTGTTGAGATGAGGTCTTGCTGTGTTGCCCAGGCTGGTCTTGATTCCTAGGCTCAAGGGATCCTCCCGCCTCCTCCCAAAATGCTGGGATTATAGACATAAGCCACTGCACTTGGCCTAAAAGCAGATTTTTAAAAATCTACCCATTTGCACTCTGACCAAAAGGAGGTTCTTTTAAAAATACCTTTTGTATGAATTTAAAAGAATCTCTAATTTAAATAATTATTAACAAACCATCAAATCTGTTATTACCAGAACAGCTACTATTACTTAATTGAGTTTAACTAATAGGAATCAGCCAACTGATGATCCTTAGTACAAATACAATACCTTCATTTAGCATATACTAGTTGGCTAATTATTATAGATATAATTGTAGGATTTTGCCTTATTAGTTGTCAGTCAACCAACAAAGAAAAAGTGAGAGTCTTTTATAAAAAGCCTATGGGGATGGGTAGGATGAAGCTGAACTTTCTGTTTTTGAACACAGCAGATATAAGGATCCATAAGACACATGTTTACCTGTATCAGTTACCAATTACTTGTCATCCAGATGAATACACAATGATATATTTATTACATTTTAGCAATATGGTTTTTGTGAAGCCAGTGTGTATCTTAAAATTTAAGAAAGGCATTATTCACTTATTCATTGATATGATTTGGCTGTGTCCCCCACAAATCTCATCTTGAATTGTAGCTCCCATAAACCCCATGTGTCATGGGAGGGATCTGGTGGGAGGTAATTGAATCATAGGGGCAAGTTTTTCCCCATGCTGTTCTCATGATACTGAGTAAGTCTCATGAGATCTGGTGGTTTAATAAAGGGCAGTTCCCTTGAGTGTGCCCTCTTACCTACTGCCATGTAAAACGTGTCCTTGCTCTTCATTCACCTTCTGCCATGATTGTGAGGCCTCCTCAGCCATGTGGAAATGTGAGTCCATGAAACCTCTTTCCTTCATAAATTACCCAGTCTCGGGTATGTCTTTATTAGCATGAGAACAGACATATCCATCCATTCAACAGATACTTATGCAATGAGGTATTAGGTGAAGTTGGAGATGTGGGCAGGGGTCAGGCCCTGTAAAATCCTGTAGGTCATGACAAGAAGTTTGGACATTCTTGTCACAAACTTGATGAAGTATCTTAAACACTAGAATAAACAAATAAAACATTTGATTTGCTGTCTAGAAATATCACCGTGCTGTGCTGAGAATATGTTGCACTAAGGCAAGATTTAACAGCTTATTGCAATAGTCAGGGCAAGAAAGACTGAATCAGGGTAAAGGTGGTGGCAAGGGAGAAAAGTCAGCAGGTTCAGGTTGTGTAGGTTGAGAAATTAGCAGTTGAGTGAACAGAGAACATGAACTCCATCTGATACCTACACATTTTTTCTTAGATGAAAGAAGATCTTATAATGATTGCTAAGGTAGAGAACACAAATTCGTATACTCCTTTTAAAAACTGATACATAACATTTGTACATATTTATGGGTGCATGTGATATTTTGTTACATGCATAGAATGTGTAATGATTAAGTCAGGGTATTTGGGGTGTTCATCAATGATAAATGCCTTGAGTATTTATCATTTCTATGTGTTGGGAACATTTCAAGTCCTCTCTTCTAACTATTTTGAAATATATAATAGATTGTTCTTAACTATAGTCACCCTACTTTGCTACTGAACACTAGAACTTATTTCTTCCACCTAACTGCATATACCTTTTAAAAAATATATATATATTTTTTTGAGATGGAGTCTTGCTCTGTTGCCTGGGCTGGCGTGCCATGGCACAATCTCAGCTCACTATAACCTCCTCCTCTTGGGTTCAAGCAATTCTCCTGCCTCAGCTTCCTGAGCAGCTGGGATTACAGGCACATGCCACCATGCCCAGCTAATTTTTTGTATTTTTAGTAGAGACAGGGTTCCACCATATTGGCCAGGCTGATCTCAAACTTCTGACCTTGTGATCCACCTGCCTCGGCCTCCCAAAGTGCTGGGATTATAGGCGTGAGCCACTGCACCTGGCCACCTTTTTAAAAATGTTTACCTGAAGTTTTGGAAATGGTCTGCAAATCAGTGCCGTTTCATCCATTTTAAAGTGAAATTACTGAGCAGAGGAATACTATTGGATATGCAAGACAGACAAGAGAACATAGAGACTGTTGGAAACATGCTTGTTGCCACAAAGAAAAATCAGCGTTGAGACAAAGGATCTTTCAGCAACACAATTTTTACTTCCTGGACTGCAAGAAGGGTACTCTTGCTAGCCATCTTGCCAGAGAGTACAATGAACAAAGAAAAACAGACATATTTATCCCTTAGGCATTTGGAGTTGTCCTTACTGCTGTGCTTGATCTCTGCTGGCTGGAGCCAGACTTTACAATCTAAACTAAAACCAGATTGGCTAAAAACTTAAAACTTTTCTAAGCAGGTAAAAGCAGTGGAGAGCTGGGACATGCTTGTGAGCACGTCCAGCACAGATATCTTGGTTAAAGTACAAGGACATAGAATGTACTATGTGCCTGTACACATGGCATGTCTGACAGCTGCATAGGACAGGGCTAAGAGTTATTAGCACACTTATGATTTATTCTTTAACAAGAAAGGAAACTTTAAAGAGGAACTTTTTTTACTTCCCACATAGACCCATTAAATATTAAGCAAAGGTGCCCTGACATAACTTTATTAAGTTCCAAGCAAGTAATTTTCAATGTATAGCACAAGGAAAAGTTTTCCCTGTGTTGAGTGATCCAATTGTTGGTAAGAATACAGCTCCTTCGTCCCTGGAGTCAGTTATCTACTGCACAGAGATGCACCGTGCAAGGAGGTTGCACAGGGTATGAAATCTCCAGGAACAAATAAAACTGAGATCGCCTAAGCAGCAGTCCTATATTCCAGAGACACCACCAAATGATTTATGATTCTGATATAAGAATTCTGTAGAGCCAAATCTTCTGTTATATATTTATGTAAAAGAAAAAAATTCTGGAAAGTCAATTTGGTTGAGAAGGTTTTTGATTTGGAATCATCAAGAGATGATTTAATGAGGGTGGTTTGGCCAGGGAGAGAAGCCCTCGTATGTTTTTATGTCATTTCTAGCAAGAGCTTAGCATAGCCAGTACAAGGAAGCACTACCTATCTCCTGTATACGTGTTTTTTTATTTATTGAGGTGAAAAACTTTGAACATTGAGTATTACAATATGATGGAAAAAGCATAGACTTTGAAGTCAGACATAGCTTCACATTTTTTTCCCCCAACCAAATGAATGACTTTAGGCAAATTACTAACTTCACTGAGTCTTGAGAAGAAACAAATGGAGATACTGGTACCTTTTTTCCCCCAGTGTGTTAGGATCCAGGAGAAAAACCTGAACTATGATAGATACTTAATATGTGTTTTAAGTTTCAATAGAGTAATTTTGAATTATAGAGCAAGGAAGAGCTTCCTATGTTGAAGGATTTAGGATGACTGCTGATAAGAAAATAGTTAGCATACCCATTTGTTCTGAGTGTCCCTTGAGTGAAAATGAATGAAACAAAGCTTGGAAGTGTTAGCTTTTGTGTTACTGAATAGTCAGAGATGAGAAGAGTATAAAATGTGCAAATTGTAAAGTCCAGGCGAGCGTAAAAGGCATTAGAAAAGGAAAGATGAGTATGGGCTTTTAGTAAACTGGAAACTGTTAGTCTCAGAAGGCCGATTAAAATGTGGATAAGCAATGTGATAGGAAAACTGGAAATATCCATTACCTTTCTCTTATGAACTGAAATCCTCTTCCCCAGCCAGGATCAGAGCCAGCCAAACCATATGATCTTTTTGTTTTCCTTTTCCTGGTTCAATTTCTGCTGGACCCTGACTCTCAGCCAACGTAATTCAAAAGGTCTCTGCATTCAGTAGCAGGTTTGGCTGCCAACTTCTGTCTCCACATCTTCAAAATCAAGGTAGAATTTTACACTGCCAAGTGCACCAGACAAAAAGCAGAATGATTCTTTGATTTCTTTCTTTTTTTTTTCTTTATGACAGGATCTCATTCTGCTGCTCAGGCTTGAGTACAGTGGCATGATCATGGCTCACTACAGCCTCAACCTCCCGGGCTCAAGTAATCCTCCCACCTCAGCCTCCCGAGTAGCTGGGACTACAGGCATATGCCACCATGCCTGGCTAAATTTTATTTATTTGGAGATGAGGTCTTTCTGTATTGCTCAGGCTTGTCTCAAACTCCTGAGCACAAGCAATCCTCCCTCCTTAGCCTCCCAACGTGCTGGAATGACAGATGTGAGCCCCCATGCCCAGCCCCCTTTGATTTCTTAGAAGAAACAGTATGTATGGAGCTCCCCATGTATACAAAGAAGTTTGTGGTGTGCTTTGTAAAATGCAGAGAGCTCTAAGTCAGTGCTTAATCTCAAGGTAAAAAAGGCTCATAATCTGTAATAATTTAAGGGGCTGTGGAGATGTAAAAGGAGATGGCCCTGAGCATCAAATGGCAAAATTTATCCTTTAAAGATTGGTGAGGAAAAAGCAGTTACTCTGTGAGATGAAGCTGAGACAGTAGTGGGTGGGGTTGTTGTTAAGAGTAAATGACTAAATGTACACAAAAGCACTTAGAACACTGCCCTGCACATGGGGTGTGTTGAGTAAATGTGAGCAATTATTGGCTTCAGGCAGGGCTTCCTAATCTGCCTAGCGATAAAAATCACCTGGGAGGGCTTGTTAAATTTGAAGGTTTCCAGATCTCTCTCTGAAGATTCTAAATGGGTTGGCCTGAAAAAGTGTGGGGGAGATGAAATATTTATGTTCAACAAGTATCCCGGAATTCTTCACATTTCTCTAGTTTAGAAAATACCACCTGAAAGCAATGGTTCTCAGATTTTCGGTATTTCAGAGACATCTGGGTGTCCTGCTGATAGGGGTCTGGAAAATAGTGAATCATCTACATATTAACAAAAGTTCAACATAATTCTGAAGCTGGGAGAGTTGCAAAGGGGCTTTATCCCATTTCTTTAAAAGGCCCCTTAAAGAGATCCACTGGTTTCTTGTTTTGTCTTATTTTCAAGACAGAGTCTTGCTCTGTCACCCATGCTGGAGCACAGTGGTGTGATCTTGGCTCATTGCAACCTCCACCTCCTGGGTTCAAGCAGTTCTCCTGCCTCAGCCTCTCGAGTAGCTGGAATTACAGGCATGCACCACCAAGCCCAGCTAATTTTTGTGTTGTTAGTAGAGAAAGGGTTTCACCGTGTTGCCCAAGCTAGTCTTGAACCCCTGACCTCATGATGCACCTGCCTCGGCCTCCCAAAGTGCTGGGATTACAGGCATGCGCCACCAAGCCCAGCTAATTTTTGTATTGTTAGTAGAGAAAGGGTTTCACCATGTTGCCCAAGCTGGTCTCGAACCCCTGACTTCATGATGTGCCTACCTCAGCCTCCCAAAGTGCTGGGATTACAGGCAAGCCACCGCACCCAGCTTCCACTGCCTTCTTACACACTATTTCCAAACTTTGGTTTTTGGTCCAAATATCAAAATTTTGGATGGAAAAGGAGACAGGTAGGTATCTTCAAATTCAGATTCCCAGGCTTGTCCTGCTGAGATCTTTAATCAGTAGATTTGGGGTGGGGCCTGAGCATCTGCATAGTTTAAATTTCTCAGGATATTCTGTTGAGCATCTTACTTTGGAAACCCTTAGACTGTACCACGAGGAAGACAGCTGGTTATATTAAGATACCTTTGGAAAGAATGTGTCCATTCAGAACAGGATTGGTCCCTGGAGAAATACAGAGGGATAACTGAAAGTGGCAGGAGGCAGCCAAATGCCTAAGCAGAGAGGGGTGGGTCCCGGCAAAACCCCATTTCCAAGCCGAAGACAGTTTGAAGCCCAAAAGCCAAGCTATAAGTTAAATCCTCAAACCGGGATGGACAACTTTTCCTCCTGTTTGATGTGCTTTCCTCTGATTGACGCTACCCTTCACCTATTTTACACATACCTACCCTTTCCTAGCTGGTTTTCTATACTGTCGTGTCCACCTTTGCGTGGTGTCTTTGCTTTAACCTTTTTTGCATATGCACAAACCAGTCAGCATACGCTTTCCATTCTGAGTCCATAAAAGATCCCTGACCCAGGCAGTCTTGGGTCACTGCATCCTCCACCTCCAGGGTTCAAGTGATTCTCTTGCCTCAGCCTCCCAAGTAGCTGGGGTTACAGGTGCCCGCCACCACACCTGGCTAATTTTTGTATTTTTAGTAGAGATGGGTTTTCACCATGTTCGTCAGGCTGGTCTCAAACTCCTGACCTCAGGTGATCCTCCTGCCTTGGCCTCCCAAAGTGCTGTACAGGCGTGAGCCACCACGCCCAGCTCCAACTAATTTTTTAATTTTTAAAATTCTTATAGAGATAGGGTCTTACAATGTTGCCAAGGCTGGTCTCAAACTCCTGGGTTCAAGTGATCCTCCCCACTCGATTTCCCAAAGTGTTGGGATTACAGGTGAGAGCCATCATGCTTGTCCCCAAAACATTTCTTGGGGGCTATTTGTATCAAGAAATAAGCTGGCTGGGTGCTATGGCTCATGCCTGTAATCCCAGCACTTTGGGAGGCTGAGTTGGGAGGATTGCTTAAGGCAGGAGTTTGAGACCAGCCTGAGAAGCATAGTGAGACCCTATCTCTACAAAAAAATGAAAGTTTAGCCAGATGTGGTAGTGCATACCTATAGTTCCAGTTACTCAGGAGGCTGAGGCAGGAAGATATCCCTTGGTCCCAGGAGTTGGAGGCTGCAGTAAATTATAATCACATCACTGTACTCCAGTCTGGGCAACAGAGTGAGACTATGTTTCCAAAAAAAAAAAAAAAAAGAAAAACAAGCATTAATACCTCATATACAGTTTCCAACTTGCCATAAAATATACACATCATGTCATGAAAGAAGTTAAATTTTTAGATGTAGAACAAGTCTCAAAGTGCCATCACAACAGGGAGGAGATGGTGGTGGGGATGGTTGGCTCTAGACATAAGCAGTAAGAAGATGCAGTGATGTAGTGAATTTAAAAGCGGTAATCAAACTCACAACGAATTCATGTGTTTCTTTTAAAAATCATCGTATCCTAGCAATTCTAAATAATCTTGATAAAATACACCTCCCCCAAAACCCAAGTTCTTAACAATTGCTGTGATAACTGGGTTTACTGTTGAGTAGGCTTCAAATGAGCACATTTTGATTTCTTATTCTTTATTTTCATTTTTACTTATTTATTTTTAGAGACAAGGTCTTGCTCTGTGGTCCAGGCTGGACTATAGCCTTGAACTCCTGGGCTCAAGTGATCCTCCCATGTCAACCTCCTGAGTAGCTGGGACTACAGGTCTGAGTCACTGCATCTGGCCAATTAAATTTTTTTTTTTGGTAGAGATAGCGTTTTGATATGTTGTCCAGGCTGGACTGGAACTCCTTGCCTCAAGCGATGTGTTGGGATTACAGGCATAAGGCACTGTGTTCAACCTAATTACTTACCCTTTAATAAACATTGCATCTTAGCTGGAAATTAACCTGGTACACTTGCAGATATACAGTCAGTCATACAATGGACTCTTCTATGTGTATTAATTCACAGAAGATGCTCATGAAGGTGCAGCATTTTTGGAGGCCTTTTCCAAGCGCTGTGGCACTGAATATTCTTGCATTTCACAGTAGTCTTAGAATTAATAATGATAGTGTGGGATTGCAAAGATAAGAAACAGCCTGAATTACTTTATTTATTGGTGTTTAATAGTCATAGACAGAAAGAAAAATAAATAAAAAGAATAAAAAAATTGTTTATTTATTTAGAGACGAAGTTTCCCTCCTGTCACCCAGGCTGGAGTGCAGTGGTACGATATCAGCTCACTGCAACCTCCGCTTCCCTGGTTCAAGCGATTCTCCTGCCTCAGCCTCCTGAGTAGCTGGGATTACAGGCGCCACCACTCCTGGCTAATTTTTTGTAGAAATGGGTTTGGCCAGGCTGATCTTCAACTCGTGACCTCAGGTGATCCGTCTGTCTCGGTTTCCCAACGTGCTGGGATTACAGGCGTGAGCCATGGCTCCTGGAGCCCCTGAATTACTTTAATCTTTCATTCTAAGTGGCCCCTTGGAGTTTCTATTTGTGTTTAAAATCCAAAAGAGTGAAAAAAAAAAGAGACATATAATATTTTTTGTTTGGTAAGTACAGATTTTATTTCATACATAAAATATTGGATTTGAATAGTATATTTTAAATTGAAATTTATTCTTTAATTTTAATAAATTGCTTTTAAACTAAAGAACAAATGAAATAATTATTATTGTGAATTATATCATGACTATTGATTTTTGGAGCATATATGAATGAGGTGTTAAAAATGATGCACTCTGATTGTCAAATATGCTAGGAATATTAGGGGCACTACTGATTCCTTAAAAGATCACCTTTGGCTTCAATTAAAAGAAAATACATTAATTAAGATGGAGAGAAAATAGATTTTATAACCAACTTTTCATCTCCCTCCACTCTCATAATAATTCAGGAAAAATTGAGTAACTTATTAAAATCTCTGAATATGCTTTATTACCTATGAGGGAACTTCAAGGAACAGAGGGGTTTGTTCCTTGAACATTTCACATTTCAAAATTTATATCTTTTCAGTGGCAATTTGGGGAAAAGTTGTCTGTTATTTTTTATTAAAAAAAATTTTTTTTGACACGGGGTCTCATTCTGTTGCCCAGGCTGGAGTGTAGTGGTGCAATCATGGCTCACTGCAGCCTTGACCTCTGGGTTCAAGGGATCCTCCTGCCTCAGCCTCCTGAATAGCTGGAACTACAGATGTGTACCACCATGCCCAGCTAATGTTTTAAATTTATTTTTTATTTTTTGTACAGATGGGGGGGTCTCACTTTGTTGCCCAGGCTGGTCTCAAACTCCTGGCTTTCAAGCAGTCCTCCCACCTAGGCCTCCCAAAGGGCTGGGATTATAGGCATGAGCTTAGCCTAGACAAATTGTCTTTTAAACATGGTAAACATGTTCATGGGTATTTAAAATTTATTGATTATCTATTATCTTGTGACGAAAAGCTTCTTAACAATTTTTAAAATAAGGAAAAATGTTTTGCATTTAGTGTTGTAACTTAGGAAGTAGCCTTACATACAGTCATCAGGTTTAATTTAAACAGTCAAATGTTTTGGGGGTATGTATGCATGGCCACACTTAATGAAAATTGCTATAGTGAAAGTGCTTTTCAAAATTTGTTCAGTAAGTTACTTGTGAATTACTGGATCTTCCCGAGACCGAAGGTATTGTCTCAGATTGGTCAAGTTCTCATTCCCTAGGTGCAGCTTGACCTCTGGGGCACATGCTCTTGCAATCATTGGCAGGGATCACCTGCACGATTTAAATAGTTTCCTCTTCTCCTCTTCCCTCTCCCTCTCCTCTTTTCCTTCCTCACCCCTCTGCATTTTTGTCCGTCTCTTCCTGGTTTTACTTTCATGCCAAAAACTTACAGTTAAATTCCCTTGAGTTACATTTGCAAAATTAATTTGTGTATCATCCAACTCCACGGTATTTGGCAAGTCATGGTGTTTTGGCTTCTATCTTCATTTCACTTGCATTAAAACAGATTAAAATAATCCAAGGAATACAGAATGTAGGATTAAGATAAATGCATGCTACACGGTTGGGAGTTTGTTATGTGCATATTTTTTTTTACAAATAAATCTGACCTTAAAAGGTAATTGCTTTAGGACCTTGAAAAAATCAGGGATGAAGGATTTCTCTTAGGCAGCATACTTTTGATTCTCTAAGGTTAACAAAGAGAAGAGCTTTCAGAACACCAAGGTCAATGATAAGTTAAAGAGTTTTGCTACATTCCCCTTTGTTTTCTACCCAAAACATATTAAGCAGTATCTAGATATTACTCTCATTGGTTTTCAGGCATCTACATATGAGATAGTTCTTTATAAAAATCTCTGAATAGCCCTGGACTCGTGTTTACTTGGGCAGAGGTATATACAAAAGAATTGGCCTGCAGCACACAGCTGAACTTGGTGGCCTTGAGTGAGTATCTACTTTATAAGGTGGGGGTGTTCTGCCCCCTACTATCACCCCTGGAATAAAAAGTATAGGTGAGAAGACACTAGTCATCACTTCATCCTCCCTGGAGGCATGCTCACTGGGCCGATTTTCTCTAATAACTTTCCTAACTGGAGAGGGTGCATGCACACGTTTT
Source organism: Cacajao melanocephalus (assembly GCA_963573385.1). Lineage (NCBI taxonomy): Eukaryota > Metazoa > Chordata > Mammalia > Primates > Pitheciidae > Cacajao > Cacajao melanocephalus. Next base: position 143,220 of record CAUYLG010020069.1, on the reverse strand, counting down.
AAATTAAGAGAAGATTCCTACAGGCAAACAACACATTCTCCCCTTGTTGCAATATTTGTCTTCTGGGAAAGGACTTTCAGAGCCTTGTGGTAAGTTGCTTAATAGTGGTCATGGTCTGTCAATCTCATTTTTCCCCTCTAAGAGAGAGGGGACAATATAACTGACTGGTGAATCTCAGGGTCCCTAGGCTTATATGGGGAAATTAGATGAAAGGTCTCCCAGGACAACAATGTTTTATTCTGGAATCAAAACTTGGCTTTCCAGGGCAGGGATTTTGAGGGGAGTCCATGATTCTTAGGGAGGTCCTTGGCTGGGCTCCTTATTCCTTAAAAGGCGCAGCAGTCTTTTTTTTTTTTTTTTTTTTTTTTTTGACAGAGTCCCGCTCTGTTGCCCACGCTGGAATGCAGTGACACGATGGAGGCTCACTGCAACCTCTGTCTCCCGGGTTCAATTGATTCTCTTGCCTCAGCCTCCTGATTAGCTGGGACTACAGGCACACATCACCATGCCCAGCTATTTTTTTGTGTGTGTGTGTTTTTAGTAGAGACAGGGTTTCACCATGTTGGCCAGGTTGGTCTCAAACTCCTGACTTCAAATGATCCTCCCAAAGTGCTGGGATTACAAGCATGAACCACTGTGCCTGACCTAGCACAGACTTTTCTTGTATGTACATTTTATCATTTTTTAAAAAAGCTTCTCTGACTTCTAAAATCATTTTTAGAAATTCTTTTGCAGCATTCCAGAAGCTAAGGCTTGCTCTGCAAATTATATTAAAAGTAGTTCTTAATTCTTGTGTGAAATTTATATGCCATTTTCCACTTTCATTTTTCAGAATTTTAAATAAAACAGATAAACACCAAGGACAGAAGAGCAGTACAGATGGTCCCGACTTTCAGTGTTCAGCTTACGACTTTCTGACTTTAGGATGGTGCAAAAGCAATATGCATTTAGTAGGAACTTTCCTTTTAAAAATTTTGGGTCAAATGTGGTTTCTCATGCTTTTAATCCCAGTACTTTGGGAGGCTGAGGCTGTAGGAATGCTTGAGCTCAGGAGCTCAAGACCAGCCTAAGCAAACATAGCGAGACCCCATTTCCATAAAAAATGAAAAAATTAGTCAGGTGTGGTGATGCTCATCTGTGGTCCTAGCTACTCAGGAGGCTAAGGTGGGAGGATCGCTTGAAGCCCAGGTGGTTGAGGCTGCAGTGAACTATGATTGTACCACTGCACTTCAGCCTGAGCGACAGAGTGAGACTGGGTCTCAAAATTTTCTTTTAAAGCAATCTTTCCCTAGGTTAGTGATACTAGCAATAAGTAATGTGATATTCTCTTTCAATGCTGGACAGCAGCATTGAACTATAGTTCCCAATCAGCCAAGTAATCAGCACAGTAAACAACTGATACTCTACAGTGTACTATGTGGCCTTTTTTAGATACTGTGTTTTGTGTTTTTACATCTCCTTATGTCTACAAAATGCCCACCTTGTCTCCTGCTTCAGGTGAAAAGAGGAAGGCAATTACCCTTGAGAAAAAACTCAAGATAAGGTGGGCACCGTGGCTCATGCTTGTAATCCCAGCTACTACGGAAGCTGAAATGGAAGGATCACTTGAAGCCTGGAGTTTGAGACCAGCCTGGGAGACCCAGCAAGAGCCTGTCTCTAAAAACCCCCCCAAACAAAAAGAAACAAAAAAACCTCAAGGTAATCGTCTATCATGAAGAACAGTGTTAGCAAGCTAGTAATGTCCATTGCTTGTGAATTAGGACTGTTGCAATCAACAATCTCAATCATCTTTTTTTTTTTTTGTTAATAGACGGGATTTCTCCATGTTGGCCAGGCTGGTCTTGAACTCCTGACCTCAGGTGATCTGCCTGCCTCTGCCTCCCAAAGTGCTGGGATTACAGGCGTGAGCCACCACACCCAGTTTTTGTTTTAATTTTTTTAAATTTTTTATTTTTTTAGTCAGAGCCTTGCTCTGTTGCCCAGGCTGGAGTGCAATGATGTTATCTCCACTCAACACAACCTCTGCCTCCTGGGTTCAACCGATTCTCCTGCCTCAGCCTCCAGAGTAGCTGAGATTACAGGCATGCATCACCATGCCCAGCTAATTTTTTTGTATTTTTAGTAGAGATGGGGTTTCATTACGTTGGCCAGGCTGCTCTGAAATTCTTGACCTTGTGATCCGCCTGCCTTAGCCTCCCAAAGTGCTGGGATTACAGGTGTGAACCACCACGCTCCGCTAGTCTCAATCATCTTAAAGGATAAGAAGGGAATGAGTGATTGAAAATGTTTGCAGCAAGTCATGGATAGTTCCAATGCTTCAAAAGACATCATAATTTTTATAATAATGTGACAGTCATCAGTGAGGCAGCAAGTGCTGAACGAAGATGTCAAATTTTAAAAGGAAGAACCGTGTCTTAGTCCATTTTCTGTTGCTTATAAGTGAATGCATGAAACCTGGAAATTTATAAGAAACGAAATTTGTTCTTACAGTCTGGAGTCTCAAAGTCCAAGTTTGATGGGCTGCATCTTGTAAGGACCTTCTTGCTGGTGGGGACTCTCTGTAGAGTTCAAGGTGTGCAGGGCATCCCATAACAAGGAGGCTGAACATGCTTAGATTTCTCTTCATTTTCTTATGAAGCCACCAGTCCCACTCCCATGATAGCCCATTAATCCATTAACCTGTGAATGAATTAATCCACTTATGAGAGCAGAGCTCTCATGACCCAGTCACCTCTTAAAGGTTGATATGGTTTGGCTGTGTCCCCACCCAAATCTCATCTTGAATTCTCACATGTTGTGGGAGAGATCCAGTAGGAGGTGATTAAATCATGGGGGCATGTCTTTCCCATGCTGTTCTCATGATAGCAAATAAGCTTCATGAGATCTGATGTCTTTAAAAAGGGGAGCTTCCCTGCATAAGCTCTCTTCTCTTGTCTGCCATCATGTGAGACATGCCTTCCACCTTCCACCATGATTGTGAGGCCTCCCCAGCCATGTGGAATTGTAAATCCATTAAACCTCTTTCTTTCATAAATTGCCCAGTTTCAGGTATGTCTTTATCAGCTGCATGAAAATGGACTAATACAAAGGCCCCACCTTTCAGTATTGCTGCATTGAGGGTTAAGTTTTGACAAGAGTTTTAGAGGGAACAAACAGTCAAACCATGGCAAGCCTCATAGGATAATTGCAAATGATAAATATTTGCCAGAACAAATATTTAACATTAGTTAAATAAGCTTGTTTTGGAAGTGTGTGCTGAGCGTACATACATTCATTAAGAGTTCAAGACAATGCTAGGATTCAAGGCGTTCAAAGATTATCTCACACCGCTTTTGGGTAGAAATGTTGAAAGATTCAAATAAAGCTTTCCTAATCTACCGTTTAAAGAACCCTAGAGGATTCAAGAATGTGAGCGAATATACATTTCCCATTTATTATTTCTGTAACAAGAAAGCCTGGATGACATCAACATTGTGTGAAGACTGGTTTTTGAACTGCTTTTAGTCCACAGACAAGAGAATATTGTAGGCAAAACAACATTGCATTCAGATTCTTCTGATATTAGCTAATGCTCTGGGGCCTGCACAGCATATTGGTAACGTAACATCCTGATGTAAATGTTGTGTATTTGCCACCAAACAAAACTGTACTAATTCAACCAATGGTCCAAAGCACAAGAGCTGGGTTCAAAGCATACTGTTTACACCAGATGTTTGCACTGGCTGTTGAAGTGACTGAATCGAGTCAGATGTTCCTGGAGTTTTGGAAACGTTCTAAGTGCTATCTAGAACATGACTGCAGCAATGTATAAATTGAATTTGGAAGAAAGCTTGGAAGACATATGTGAACACATTCAAAGGCTTTAACAAAGACTCTGCTCTTGATGGAATAGTAAGTAACAGTGTATTAGTGCTTGGGAAACAGCTAGAATTGGATGTTGATGGGAAGGTTGAGCTTGCAGGCCTTGAGGCTGAAGAAGGTATCAATGAGGAGCTGATCAAACTGGAGTAAGAAAGAACTTGAGGCAGAGGAAGAAGTTTTACCCAAGGCACCAAGAAAGTGTAAAGCAATGAAACTGCAGAGGTGTTTGCTATGATTAGCAGTGGTATATAGACGTTATAAGAAAACATCGCATGTTCTCACTCATAAGTGGGTATTGAACAACGAGAACACATGGACACAGGGAGAGGAACATCACATGCTGGGGCCTGTCAGGGGTTGGGGGGGACTAGGGGAGGGATAGTAGGGGGTGAGGGAATTGAAGAGGGCTAACATTAGGAGAAATACCTAATGTAGATGACGGGGGATAGATGCAGCAAACCACCATGGCACGTATATACCTATGTAACAAACCTGCACGTTCTGCACATGTACCCCAGAACTTAAAGTATAATAAATAAATTTTTAAAAATGAATAAAAAAGAAAAAGAAATGGGTGTATCGAAAAGACACATGCACTCTTATGTTCTTTGCAGTGCTCTTCACAGTAGCAAAGACATGGAATCAACCTTGGTACTCATCAATAGTGGTTTGGATAAAGAAAACGTGGTACATATACAACACAGAATACTGTGCAGCCTTAAAAAGAATGAAATCATGTCCTTTGCAGCAACATGGACGGAGCTGGAGGTCATTATCCTGAGTGAACTAATGCAATAATAGAAAACTAAATACCAGATGTTCTCACTTATAAGTGGGAGCTAAACATTGAATACACATAAATGTAAAGATGGGGACAAGAGACACTGGGGACTTCTAGACATGGGTGGGAGGGAGGGAAGCGGAGGCTGAAAAACTCCCTGTTAGGTGCTACCCTCACTGCCTGGGTGACAGAATTGTTGGAATCCCAAGCCTCAGCAGCATGCAGTATATCCATGTAACAAACCTCCACATGTACCCTTTAATTTTTTTTTTTTTTTTTTTGAGACAAGGTCTTACTCTGTCACCCAGGCTGGAGTGCACTGGCATGATATCGGCTCACTGCAACCTCCACCTCCCAGGTTCAAGCGATTCTCCTGCCTCAGCCTCTGAGTATCTGGGACTACAGGTGTGCACCACATGCCTAACTAATGTTTTGTATTTTTAATCAAGATAGGGTTTCACCATGTTGGCCAGGCTGGTCTTGAACTCCTGGCCTCAAGTGATCCACCCACCTTGGCCTCCCCGCATGCTGGGATTACAGGTATGAGCCACAGTGCCTGGCCAGTACCCTTTAATCTATAATAGAAGTTGAAATTATAAAACAAAAACTAAAAAAGAGAAATGGATGCCAATTATGAAAGATTTGCAAGAATTTGACAGGCAGATGCAGTATGCTCTTGCTTGCTCTAGGGAAATATATAATGAAAAGAAGAAACAAACTCTACAGTCAAAATTTGATATCTTCCTGAACATTATGACTGCTAAACCATCGAGTGTTGATGGCCCAGTGCCTTCTACAGGTTGAGCATTCCTAACCCGAAAATCCAAAATGAAAACCTTTGAGTGCTGACATGATGCCACAGTGGAAAATCCCACACTTGACTTCGCTTAACAATTTCACAAAATTATAAAAATATAGTATAAAATTACCTTCAGTTTATGTGAAATATGTGCAATATGTGCGTATAAAACAAATAAATTTTGTGTCTGGACCTGGGTTCCATCTCCAGGATCTCTGATGTATATGTAAATATTCCAAAAATCAAAAAAAGAAAAAAAATCTGAAATACTTCTGGTCCTAAGCATTTCAGATAGGGGATACTCAACCTATACCAGCTATTCTCTCTGGAGCCTCATTAGAAGAGCGAGAAATTGACTACTCTGTGGCCGTGGCATCCCCTTCATCCAGCAATTAATTTCAGTTCAGTGCCTCAAACATTCTTTAGGTCCAGTGTACTTTCAGTTGTCTACATTAATGGTGAGGACCTATACAACTGCTCTGTTTTTCACAGTTTGGTATTCAGTAAATTACATGAGATATTCAATACTTTATTATAAAATAGGCATTGTGTTAGGTGATCTTGTCCAACTGTAGGTTAATATAAGCATTCTGAACACATTTAAGGTAGGCTAGGCTAAGCTATGATGTTGGAGAGGTTAGGTGTATTTAATGCATTTTTGATTTACAACATTTTTCATTTATGATGGGTTCATCGAGATGGAACCCAATCAGAAATTGAAGAGCATCTGTACTAGAATATGGCTGAGGCTTGCCCAGTTTTTTCTTGTTTTTAATTTAGTGGAATTATATTGATTTCAAAGCCTTTGCACTTGAGCATATTGAAATGCCCTTAATTGAAAGAGAAAGGTATCTACTTTGTTTGAGTAAATGTATGGTAATGTGCTGGCTGAAGTCTTTGGCTTGTCAAATACAATAAAAATTACTTACAATGTCTGGTTATATGAAAGAAATACTTTAAGTGACAGAGTTTTTACATTTGAAGAGGCTTTTTGTGTGGGCAGAGAAATTGAGCTCATTTTTACTCTTTTTTTTGAGACATAGTCTTGCTCTGTTGCCCAGGCAGAGGGCAGTGGTGCTCACTGCAGCCTCGACCTCTTGGGCTCCAGCGATCCTCCTTCCTCAGCCTCCTTGAATAGCTGAAACTACAAGTACACATCACCACACCTGGCTAATTTTTAATATATTTTGTAGAGATGGGGTCTCACTATGTTGCCCAGGCTGATCTCAAACTCCTGGACTCCAGCAAACCTCCTGCCTTAAGCTCCCAAATCATTGGGCTTACAGGACACCTTGCCTGGCCCATTTTTACTTTACTTTAAATTGAGACTTTTCTGTAGTGCTTAGTTTTTTTTTCAAAAAAAGACTACATCATTATTCATGTAAGGGAAGCCCTGCTTTAGATACTGTTAGTAAATTATAACATCATTAATAGCAACAATTTGACCACAAGTAGTAATGAGAATGATTCTGAAATACTAGGTAGTGGCAGACCTTCAAACAGTAATTTTATAAAACTTGAGAAAATTGAAACTAAACATGTCAGTTTAATGAAAGTTTGCTAGCTAATCTTTTTTGTTAGTTTGCATATACCTCTTACATATTTTTGTTTACATTTTAAAAATTATGTATTATTAGATAGGTTCTCACTTTGTTATTCAGGCTAAAGTGTAGTGGTGCAATCATAGCTCACTGTAGCCTTTACTTCTGACCTCAAGTGATCCTCCTGCCTTGGCCCCCTAAAGTGCAGGGATTACACGCATGAGACACCACACCGGGCCTTACTTAGGTTTTAACGTGGTGTCATTTCATTTTAGTTAGAAGCATTTATTCACTTCAGCTTGATGGAAATTATTCCTATAGTTAAGCACGTTGGTTTATTTTTGTGTGGCTCCATAGTAATGATGGAACCACACAAAATCAAGCACTTACTAGTTCCAGGCCTTGTGTTTGCTACATGCTTTATGAGGATTTTCTTATTCGGTCCTTCAACAGCTTCATGCAATAGGAATTAGGACTATCATCTCTGTTTTGTAGATGAAAACACAGGAGTGGAATCCAAATTCTGTAATTCCAGAACTTGCACTCTTATCAACTATGCTAAATTTATTTTGAGTAAAATTAAAGAGTCAATAAATAAAATAGGGAATAAAGGTTTTTTGTTATAGAAAATTTCAAGAGTTAAAGAATTATACTGAAAAAATAATTATACTGTGTACCCTTATGTACACATGTCCAGTCTTGCATATATAGATGAATCTCTATATCCTCTACCTTCTGCCCCATAACTATTATAAAGCAAGCCCCAGACATCACATTAGTTCATTAAAGTGATTTTGTTCTTTGAGTCAGGGTCTTACTCTGTTGCCCAGGCTGGAGGGCATTGGCATTAACACGGCTCACTTGTAGCCTCAACTGATCCTCCCACCTGAGCCTTCTGAGTCGCTGCTGGGACTACAGGCACCTGCCACCACCCTGACTTTTTTTTTTTTTTTTTTTTTTTTTTTAAATAGAAGCAAGGTCTTACTATGTTACCCAGGCTGGTCTCAAACTCCTGAACTTTAGTGATCCTGTCATCTTGGCCTCTCAAAGTGTTGGGATTACATTTGTGAGCCACTGAACCCCGTCACTGATCCACTTAATTTTTTTGAAACAGAGTCCCACTCTGTCACCCAGGCTGGAGTGTGGTGGTATGATCTCAGCTCAATGCAACCTCTGCCTCTCGGTTCAAATGATTCTCCTGTCTCAGCCTCTCAAGTAGCTGGGACTACAGACACCCATCACCATGCCTGGCTAATTTTTGTATTTTTAGTAAAGACTGGGTTTCACCATACTGGCCAGGCTGGTCTTGAACTCCTGACCTCAAGTGATTTGCCTGCCTTGGCCTCCCAGATTGTTGGGATTACAGGTGTGAGCCAATGCGCCAGACCTAATTCACTTCTATAGTGCTGCAGATAGAATTGATCCTGTGACTTATTTCCTGAATGCTATATTTATACATTTACTTTTGTGCTTAAATTTGCTGTGCTTTAAGTGGAAACCAAGATGCATCAAGCAAATTCTGTTCTCAAGAAACTTAAAATCTTGCTTTAGGAGGCCAAGGTGGGGGGATCACATGAGGCCAGGAGTTGGAGATTTGCTGGGGCAACATAGTAAGAACCTGTCCCTACAAAAAATATTTAAAAATAATAAATAAAATCTAATGGTAGGGATAAAATAAGTATATAAATACTCCTAATATAAATAATGTGATACTGCCAAGGTCATGTATAGATAAGTTTAGAAGAGAATTCAAGTATCTACCATTTGTGAATGCCTTCTCTGTTAGATGTTTTGAGCTCATAAATGGGTTATTTTAGTGCTTCAATACGCACCTTAAAAGACAAATATTAACCCCAGTTATCAATGATGAAGTTGAGGCTCAGGCAGGAGGTGGCAGCTGAATAGGCCTGAGGGCTAGAGAGGATTTGCGTAGCTGGTGAGTTGGGCACCCCAGGTGAGGGGAATAGCTGTGGAAAGGCACTGAAAGCAGCAGGGTCCAGGAAGCAGAGAAACATCCCAGTGCAGGGTCATGGAATAGTGAATGGAAAGGTCAAAGGTATATTTTAAGGCGTCTGCTTTGTAAGGAAAGACACTAAGTGGCTGGATATGTATTGTCATGCGTATGTTGAATGAGGAAAATACATTAGAGACAAACACAAAGGCAGATGTGCAGTTTCTACAAAGGATCTGCTTATCAGTGAAACATCAATAGATCCTGAGTGATGTGAGTGTCTTGGAGAGGTCATGACCTTAGAAAGCTAAATAAAAAATAAAATAAAAAGCATTAAATAAATAAATGTGAGCACAAATCACAAATCTCTGATTTTTGAGACCAGACTGAGCCACAGAGCCAGACCTTGGGTCTACAAAATATTTTTTAAATTAGCTGAGCATGGTGGCATGTATCTGTAGTCTCAGCTACTCTGAAGGCTGAGGTGAGAGGATTGCTTGAGCCCAGGAGTTTGAGGCTGCATTGGGCTGTGATCACACCATGGCACTCCAGCCTGGGCAACAGAAGGAGTCCCTGTTTCTGAAAAAAAAAAAAAAAAAAAAAAGAAAAAAAATAATACATCTTGTGCTCTGAGTCAGCCAATGAGAACACAACAGTGGAAAGATCTTGGAGTCAGAAAAAAGTCATAGAATTCTAGGAGTGCAGCATTCATTGTCCTCTACTGTCCTGTGCTGATGCAGACCCAGCCATTCTTTGTATGCCTCAATTTCCAAAAAGTCTTTTAGTGTTATCTTCTCTTAAGAATGCATCTTGATTTTATAATGGAAGTTGGCTCTCACAGCATTTTTCTTTTGTACTTTAAAGCTTAAGACACAAAGAAAAGCATGCATAATTAATCTGTCAAATCTGGGGATCGTTCTGTATATACTGCCAAGTCTCTTCCTCTCTTTAAATTTTTTGTTAGAAATTTGTGGCAGTAAATTATTTATCCCTGGAACCTACCGCATCCTTTTGTTTTCATAGGCATGTTTGACTTAAATACTCTCTGCCATCACTTATTCTTCCACCTCCAAACTTATTTGTTTTGAGTTTGCTATTGTGTTTTCACTTTTTATTTATTTTTATTTTTGAGATGGCATCTTGCTCTGTTTTCCAGGGTGAAGTGCAGTGCAGTGATCATATCTTACCACAGCCTTGAACTCGTGGACTCAGGTCATCCTCCTGCCTCAGCCTCCTGAGTAGCTGGGACTATAGGCACTCACCATCACACCTGGCTAATTAAAAAAAAAATGTTTGGCAGAGACAGGATCTTGCTATGTTGCCCAGGCTGGTCTCAAATTCCTAGCTTCAAGTGATCTTCCTCCTTGGCCTCCAAAAGTGCTGGAATAATAACAGGAGTGAGCCACTGTGCCTGGCCTGTATTTTTATTGAGAACTCTCTTTTAGGTCTAGTATTATCAGCTGCATCATAAAAAAAGTCCAGAAAAACAAAAACAACATATTAACACTTAGGTCAAGGTTTCTTTGATTTTCTTTTTTTTTTTTTTTTTGAGATGGAGTCTTGCTCTGTCACCCAGGCTGGAGTGCAATGGTACGATCTCGGCTCACTGCAACCTCTGCCTCCAGGTTTCAAGTGATCCTCCCACCTCAGCCTCCTGAGTCACTGGGATTACAGGCACCTGCCATCATGCTGGGCTAATTTTTGTATTTTTGCAGAGATGGGGTTTCACCATGTTGTTGGCCAGGCTGATCTTGAACTTCTGACCTCAGGTGATCCACCCGCCTCAGCCTCCCAAATTGCTGGGATTACAGGTGTGAGCCACCGTGCTCAGCCTCTTTGATATTTTTATATGATTGATTTCTTGCTGACCTTCATTGGCCACAGACACATTTACATTTGTTCTTGAGCTAATAATTTCACTTTCAAGAACAACATAAGTTGTTTAGATGACATGTGATTATAAGAAGGGACTGATCAAGCCAGGAAATAAGGATCCCCAATCAATCATTTAGTTACTTACTGTGGCCTAAAGTGAAATCAATTAAGTCCTTCCTGAATAATTTTTTAAAAAAATAGTGACAAGGCCTCTCTCTGTTTGTCACTCAGGCTGGAGTGCCGTGGTGTGATCATGGTTCACTGTACCCTTGACTTCCCAGGTTCAAGAGATCTTCCGTTACTGATGTGGTTTGGCTGTGTCCACACCTAAGTCTCAACTTAAAGTTTTTTTCCCCAAATTCCCGTGTTTTATGAGAGCGACCCAGGGGTAGGTAATTGAATCATGGGGGCTGGTTTTTCCAGTGCTAGTCTCATGATAGTGAATAAGTCTCACAAGATCTGATAGGTTTATCAGGGTTTTCTGCTTTAGTCTCTTCCTTATTTTCTCTTGCAACTACCGTGTAAGAAGTGCCTTTCACCTCCCACCACGATTCTGATGCCTCCCCAGCCATGTGAAACCGTAAGTCCAATTAAACCTCTTTTTGTTCCCAGCTTCCGGTATGTCTAACAGCAGCATGAAAATGAATAAATACACATATCAACCTCCTTAGTAGCTAGGACTACAGGCATGTGCCATCATGCCTGGCTAAATTAAAACTATTTTTGTTGCGATGGGATCTTGCTATGTTGCACAGGCTGGTCTGGAACTTCTGGCCTCAAGTAATTCTTCTGCCACAGCCTCCCAAAATAGATTTCACCTGGATGTAGACCTGTTAACAGATACAGCAATTTCCAATACATTCTAATAAAGCAGCATGATGATGAAAAAAAAGAGCACAGACTTTGGAGTCAGCAAGGCTGAATTTGGATCTTTTCTTTATTCCCTAATATCTGAGTGATCCTGGGAAAATTTCTTGTTCTCTACAAATGTCAGTTTCCTCCTCTACAAGAGGAGATAGCAATGCCCTCCCTGTAGGGTTGCTGAATGGCTACAGGTGATATGGGTGAAGCTCCTGGAGTAGCACTGAGCCGTAGGGAGGAGGGGCTATGAGCAGCTGCCATCATTCCCTTCGTTTCTGTGAGTCCATTCTCTAAGGGTTGTTCTTTCCTTCTTGGAAAAACTTTTCTTGAGCTCTTTGTTTTCTGTTCCTGCCTTAAATGTTGGTAATCCTTGGAATTCCTTTCTGCAAGCGTCTTGTTCTCTTTCTCTCTTTATTCTCTCGAGCAGCCTTATCCGCAACCACGGCTTCTGCTGTAACTTTAGGCATGACCTCCTAATCTGAATCATTGTTCGGACATTTCTCCTGAGCTCCAAATCCTACTTTTTACTAGTGTTCTCTGCTTGACTATCGTTCAGGCCCCCCCAGACTCCACCTGTCTGGAATTGAACTCATCATTTTCCCTAGCACTACACTCTCTTGCCTCTGCTACCTTAGTTGAAGGTAGCACCATTCATTTATGTTCTTAAGCTGGGAACCTGGGGGTTATTTTTGAACATTAACTGTCCCTTTCCTTTTTCCTTTTTTTCCTCTTTCTCCTCTCCTCTCCTCTCCTTCCTTTTCCTTTCCCCGTCTCTCTTTTCCCTCCCTCCCTCCCTTCCTTCCTTCCAGATCTTGCTGTGTTGCTGAGGCTGGAGTACAGTGGTGTGATCTCAGCTCACTGCAGCCTCGACTTCCTGGGCCCAAGCAATCCTCCCACCTTGGATTTCTGAGTAGCTGGGACTACAGGTATGTACCATTGCATCCAGCTAATTTTTGTATTTTTAGTAGAGATGCTGTTGCCCAGGCTGGTCTTGAACTCCTGGGCTCAAGGGACTCGACTTACCAGAGTGCTGGGATTATAAGCACGAGTCACTATGCCCTGTCAATTACCACTTTTACATCCAAGTATGTCATTTCTTCCTGTTAATTTTGCCTGTTAAATATTTTTTATCCATATGGTCTTACTTCAGGTCTCCAATCTTTCTCCACTATTGACTTGACTTTATTGCTTGTAGCATCAACTCCCTCCAGAGTAGCCTATAAAAAGCCTAGAGAGGCTGAGCGCAGGGACTCATGCCTGTAATCCCAGCACTTTGGGAGGTGGAGGCAGGGGGATCACTTGAGGTCGGGAGCTGGAGACCAGTCTGGCCAACATGGCAAAACCCTTTCTATACTAAAAATACAAAAATTAGCCAGGTGTGGTGGTGTACACAGGTAGTCCTGGCTACTAGGGAGGCTGAGGAATGAGAATAGCTTGAACCCGGGAGGCAGAGGTTGCGGTGAGCTGAGATTGTGCCACTTCACTCTAGCCTGGGTGACAGAACAAGACTGTCAAAAAATAACAAAAGGCCTAGAGAATAATTCTTTTCTTTCTCGTATTAATTTTATCTTCTTTTTTGGTGGCAGGGTCTCACCAAGCTGGAGTGTAGTAGCAATTGTAGCTCACTGTAGCCTCACACTCATGGGCTCAAGTCACTTTTAAAAATTTGGCTATCTAAAAATGGCTATTCATTGTAAAAAGATGAAAAAAGTTACAGGTAAATAAAAATGAAAACTACCTGTAATCCACCAGCCAGATAAAACAACTACTAAAAATTTGGTACACATTTTTCAGATTATTTTAAACATATACATAATATAATGCTGTGTAAGGTTGAACTCTAGTAAATTTTGAATCCTTCTTGTGATGAGATTTAATATAAATTAAACTAGGATGTGAAGTCTGAACTGCACTGGGCAATTGATGGCATTTGTGCTAATGAATACAAGTTAAATCATTGGTTGCTGACTGATTTTTGGTTGATTGTATATGAGAGACCCTCAGGCCAAATCACCTCCCTTTGTTGGAGCTAAAAGGGTTTCTCCTAAAGGAAATAGATGTACCTGCTGTCAGTCATCCTAGGGGGCATTTAATCCTTGGAACACGAAAGTTGGAAAACAAGACCTGATGAGGCTGAAGGCTATTCTCTCACACCGGAAGTACTTTTTAGTAAACTCTGAGGAAGGGATTCAAGGAGCATTTCCAGCAAAGGAACAGATAAGGGTTACATGAAGGAGGCTGGGTGCAAACCAGCTCTTCCTGCATCCTTTTTTTTTTTTTTTTTTCCCAGAGACTGGGTCTCCCTTTGTCTCTGAGGCTGGAGTGCAGTGGTGCAATCATATCTTATTGGAGGCCCGAACTCCTGGGCTCCAGTCATCCTCCTGCCTCTGCCTCCCAAGTAGCTGGAACCTCAGGCACGCACCACCACACCTGGGTAATTTTTTCATTTTTTGTTTTTTTGTAGAGACAAGTTCTCACTACGTTGCCAAGGCTGGTCTTAAACTCCTAGGCTGAAGCGACCTTCCCACCACAGACTCCCAAACTACTGAGATTACAGGTGTGGGTCACTAAAGTCGACCTTGTAAACCAGCCTTGTTAGGGACCAAGGATATACCCGGGCATGTGCAGTAGAAATTCTGAGTTACTCTGCGTGTAGTGCTCCCTTCTCAGTATTCTCAAAACCATGGTGAGACTCAGTGGAAGTGACAGTCTGCTTCCTGCTGAACCGAGGAAGTAAGGGAAGAGGTCTGGTTGATACTTGGTATAAAATTAAATGACTAAGAAATGCAACTAGCGCAGTAGAACACAGCAAAGTTAACCAATGAGTAATCATAGTTGAAATATATTAGGTGTCTTGTCAGTAACTTAAATTCAGTAGTAATCGACATTCTGTAGTAATAAAAATTAGTAGTGTCAATATAGCAGATAATTGTCACCTTTTCAGCATCTATGGTACTTAATTTGCTTCCATCTTAAAATTCTGTGTGCAGCAATAACTTATCCAAATGACCTTTAAAAGGTAAAATCTTCTTCAGGTATTTGTTTTTTAACCTAGATAATAATCCTTTGAAAAAAATAACAAGCCTTCCTAAACAATAGGTGGCTATGAATATCTGTTTTATTTCATTGCTCTGAAGCTCTTCACTGTTGATGGTCATTCATAGGTTTTGCAGAGCTGTGGGTGTTTCTGTGGTTGGAAACACCAATGGTACATACCTGTAGTCGCAGCTACTCAGAAATCCATGGTGGGAGGATTGCTTGGGCCCAGGAAGTCGAGGCTGCAGTGAGCTGAGATCACACCACTGTACTCCAGCCATTTTGCCTTCAGTGATGATGTTGCCTTGGCTCTTGTCATATGACCTATTATCTTGCCGAGGAATTTGCAGTTCTGCAATTTAAATCTATCTTGTTGGCCAGGCGCAGTGGCTCACGCCTGTAATCCCAGCACTTTGGGAGGCAGAGGTGGATGGATCACTGGAGCTCAAGAGTTTGAGACTAGCCTGGTCAATATGGCAAAACCCTGGTGCTCTACTAAAAATAAAAAAATTAGCCAGGCATAGTGGCGTGCACCTGTAATTACAGCTACTTGTTAGGCTTAGGCCCCAGAATTGCTTGAACCCAGGTGGCAGAGGTTGCTGTGAGCTGAGGTCATGTCACTGCACTCCAGTCTGAGTGGCAGAGCAAGAATCTGTCTTAAAAACAAACAAACAAAAGCTATCTTGTTAATGTTTCCTTGTTTTACTAGTGGAAATTAGATCTGAGATTTCCTGAGTCTCAACAGACATTCTGTGTACCAATTATTTTAACTTACTATCTTTGAAGACAGTAATTAATTAGTATATTTAAGTTGCTAAGTTTTTTCTCTGCATATCCTGGATTTTGAAATGTCACTGATTATTTGTATCACATGCTAGTTAGACCAAAAGAAGATGTTTCAAATTAATGTAAAACAAGTTCAGCCTTCCCATTCTTAAAGTTAGTTTTTAAAAAAATGTTGTATAAGAAGGAATCTGTTATGTATGTTACCTTTGTTTCTTAAGAATAGTCTTTTCATAGCACTAAGACAAAAAGACTTTTCAGTCTTTTTCTAAATATTTTCCATTCATGGATATGAAATGGGAATATTTTAGTTTTCATAGTATCAAGATTTGTAAGAACTTATAGCAAAATAATAATGTACACTGAGATAATTTCTGTTTCATAAATTGTTTTGTACTGATTGAAATTACTCCTGTTCATGTACAGTAATATTTAAGTATTTGTCTTCTCCTAAGGTCCAAGATACCAGGTTGTTTGTGCCAGTGGATCTCCAATTTTAGCATGCATCCAAAATACCTGGAAGATGCTGGGTCTCACCCTGAGTTTCTGACTCAGTAGGTCTTGGGAGGGGCTGAGAATATGCCTTTGTAACAAGTTCTTAGGTTATGCTGATGCTTCTGGCAGGGGACCCCACTTTAGAATGATTAGTTTATTTTATTTTTGTTTTTTGGAGACAGAGTCTCGCTCTATCGCCCAGGCTGGAGTGCAGTAGCACCATCTCAGCTCACAACAACCTCTGCCTCCTGGGTTCAGGCGATTCTCCTGCCTCAGCCTCCCAAATAACTGGACTTACAGATGCCTGCCACGACACCTGGCTAATTTTTGTGTTTTAGTAGATATGGGGTTTTACCATGTTGCCCAGGCTGGTCTCAAACTCCTGACCTCAAGTGATCTGCTCTCCTCAGCCTCCCAAGGTGCTAGGATTACAGATTTGAGCCACCACACTGGTTGAGAACCATTAGTTTAAACATTCAGGGGGTTGCTCTGGACAGGCTTGCCTGAATGCTGGAAAGTTTCTGTGACTAATAGACACAGACAGAGGACCCCTCACAAATGTGCCAATCCTAAGTGCTTAGATCATATATCCCCATTTAATTTCATAACACATGGAATGCTGGCTCAGGTGATGGGGAGAGGGCTAAAGCTATAAGCCCCACTTCAGCTATGGGAGAATACAGGCAGGAGTGGAAGAGTGTGTTAGTTTAGCTTTGTGCAGATGGAATTGGAAGTTCAGGTGGAGCTATAAGAAAGGCAAATAAAAATTATGGACCGACACTCAGGAGCAAGAACAGGACCCCAGAGAGAAAGGAAACTAACAACTTGTTGACTACGTAATGATAGATGCCTTCATTGACTCATTTCATTTAATCCACACCAGTCTCCTGAGGGCAGGGAATAGTATTCTCATTTTTACAGTTGATGAAAGAGACTGAGATTCAGAAGGTTAAGTATCTTACTCAAGGACACTCCCAAATTGTAATTGTCTGGGCCTTAAATTAAACCCCAGCTGTTTTGTTTCTAAATTTTCGATTGAATCTGTGGATGAGGGTTTGAGAAGGGAAGTTAGGCAGAGTGTAACATACTGCAAAGAGATCAGGTGGGTGAAAACTCAGAAAGGGCCACTTAGATTTGCCCTCTGAAATGAAAAGCTTTAGCATTTTGGTTATCGATGCAAGTCCCCCAACTGCAGAGGGCAAATAAGGAGAGACAGTAAGTGAAGACTCACTTTTGAAAAGGTTGACTTTGGCTGGGCATGGCTCATACCTGTAATCCCAGCACGTTGGGAGGCCGAGGTGGGGGATCCACTTGAGCTCAGGAATTTGAGATCACCTTGGGCAATATAGTGAGACCTTGGCTCTACTAAAATTCCCCCCAAATTAGCCCGGTGGTATGGTACATGCCTGTGGTTCCAGCTACTTGGCGGGCTGAGGTGGAAGGATCACTTGAGCCTGGGAGGTCGAGGCGGCAGTGAGCTATGATCACACCACTGCACTCCATCCTGAACGAGTCTTGCTCTGTCTCAAAGAGAGAAAGAGACTTTAAAGAGAAAAAAGCAGTAGACTAATACCTTGAGGATTAAGATCTTCCCTTACACAGGTACCCATGCAAATTGGTGGGTTGTTTATTCAGACACAGTCCTTTAAAATGTTGCTTCAAGGTTTTGGACTACATTGAACCTATGTCTCTTGATAGATTTTTTTCCCATACCTACATCTGTTGGAACACTTACAAACAAGCAGGGTATTCCGGTCTTGTCAGACTTCTCCTGCCAAATAGGTTTAATTATGTAACTGGGTGAGGTGCGCATTGCCTCTTACATAAGAACTGGTTTTTCTCTGATTTAGCAAGCTGGATTGGGCTACTTACTTCTCTCTTGCTTGTGTGCATGTGATCAGTGATGGAGAAGGTGCCGGTGAAAGCATTACTTAACCAACTTTCAGTTTTAGTTTAAGCTTTAGAGCCGATGAGCTCAGGTTCTTAAAATGCTTAACACGGAGAAAATCAACTCTATTATATTTAAATGCTTGAAGTGTTTTGCTAGTGATCCAAAATAAATGAAATATTAAGTGATAGATTCATATAGGTTAATCCATTCACATAAAAGGTTGTGTAAAATATTATTCCATTCCTGCTATAAACTCATTATTTTATCTTATTTTGGAGTTACTATGGAGATAACTTATAAATGACTATAGATTTTTTTTCCTGCAGTATGAGTACAAAGATTCTTAGTTGATTCATTACTGAACTCCCAAATATTTAACAGGTAGAGCTAAGAGAGTGAATAATATATTAAAGCTGAACCTAACATAGCTCAAATTCTTTTTAGAACCAGGCAGGTTATAAAGTAATTAAGACACTACCAAGATTCTAATCAGTATCTAAGGGAAATGAAATTGTTTCTATCACATGAGTTCTCAGAATTAAAATAGATTTTAGAAATGATTTATGGATTTTTCTTTTGTCTGAAGAATATTCTAGCTACATTTTCAAAACTGCTAGAAATTCTCCCCTGAGGATTAGTATAAAAGTGTATGTGAATCTATGCTTTTATTTAATTGAAAAAATATATATATATATTTTTCAATTATATATATGTAAATATATATATATATATATATAGAGAGAGAGACAGACAGAGACAGAGACAGGGTCTTGCTGTGTCATCCAGGCTGGAGTGCAGTAATGTAATCACAGCTCACTGCAGCTTTGACCTCCTGGCCTCAGGCAATCCTCCCACCTCAGTCACTCAAGTAGTTGGGACTGCTGGTGTGCACCATCACACTCAGCTATGTTTTTTTTTTTTAATTCTTTTTTTTTTTTCTTGAGTAAGTTGTTCCAACACTCAGCTACTTTAAAAAAATGTTTTGTAGCAGTGTGGGTCTCACTGTGTTGCCCAGGCTGGCCTCAAACTCCTGAACTCAAGCGATCTTCCTGCTGCGGCCTCCCAAAGTGCTTGGATTACAGGCGTGCAAGACTGCACCCAGCTAAGCTGTGTTCTTTTTATTCTTTACCAACATGAAAACTCAAGAGTAGACAGACACTCAGACTTCCCCCAAAGTCAGCCCTGCACATAGGTGAATTTTAACAGCTATCTGTACAAGATTACAGGACTATCAGCAGCTTCTAATTTTTTTCCCCTTTGGTCCATTTACAAGCCAGTGGTGACACTATCCTTTTCCCTCTAAATCACCTGAAAGAAATCCCAAATATTAGACCATTGCTTTGGGTTACATATTAAACAGGTAAATGATCCCTTGGACCACTTGAACCTACTGCTAAAATATATATTTGTTACCATGATCTCTCTGGTTTCAGTTTCCTCATCTGTAAAATGGGGATAATAGTATTCACCTAATAGAATTTTTAAAAGCCATTATTTGTAATATGAAATAGAGACAGGGTCTCCTTGTGTTGTCCAGGCTGGTCTCAAACTCCTGGGCTCAAACAATCCTACCTTGGCCTCCCAAAGTGCTGAAATTACTGACGTAATCACCATGCCCAGCCTAGAGCTGTCATGAAGAGTAACATAAATATTAATACATGTAAAGCCTTTAGAACAATGCCTACCATAGAGTAGTCTGCCAATTGAAGTGATACATTTATTACCTAAGAGGGAAGATAGAATAAGCCATCTTCCGAGAAGCTGTCAGCAAAGAGTGGCAGAAAAGTGGAGGAGATTGAAACTGGGTGAATTTGGCAGTTCAGAGTCAGATTTGATGGCACTGGGGCAAAGGAAGCCGCCCAGGAGGGGTGTGCCATGACCGAGATCGATCCTGTCTGCGTAGGAGGGCACTTCCCATGGACTTGGTGTCTCCCAGTGTGTGGTCAGAGGAAGGCAGGGTCAATCCATATTTGCCGTCAGCCCATTGTCATTTCTGAGCACAAGCCCCAGCCTTTGAAGGATGCTACTTTATTCCACTCAAGATGCAGGGTCCGCCTAACATTAAAAAGGATGCGACCTTTTTTTTTTTTTTGGTGAGACGGACTCTTGCATTGTTGCCCAGGCTGTAGTGCAATTGTGTGATCTCAGCTCACTGCAGTCTCCGCCTCCTGAGTTCAAATGATTCTCCTGCCTCAACCTCCTAAGTAGCTGGGATTACAGATGTGCACTACTATGCCTGGCTAATTTTTGTATTTTTAGTA
Source organism: Cacajao melanocephalus (assembly GCA_963573385.1). Classification (NCBI taxonomy): domain Eukaryota; kingdom Metazoa; phylum Chordata; class Mammalia; order Primates; family Pitheciidae; genus Cacajao; species Cacajao melanocephalus. Next base: position 123,085 of record CAUYLG010020069.1, on the reverse strand, counting down.
GAGATGGGGTTTCACCATGTTGGCGAAGCTGGTTTTGAACTGCCTTCAAATGATCCACCTGCCTCGGCCTCCCAAAGTGCTGGGATTACAGGCGTGAACCACCACGCCTGGCCAAAGAATGCTACTTCTTTTCCAGGCTTTCATTTCATATCTCCAAATGGGAAAAAAAACCATGTTGTTTACCTCTCTAAGCCTGTGTAGACAGATACTTTTCTTAACCAACCTCTCTAATCAAAGAATTGCAATGCCTCCTCCAGGTGTATATTTAGAAATGTTTCCATGGTCACTGTTTCCAGTTTGGGCATCTGTCATTTGGCTGTTGCAGCCTGCAGGTGAGACACTTCTCATGGTCCCATCACATCATGTCTGGGCGGGGTGGGGGTGGGGAGTGAGAAGCCCAGAAGAGCTTGTTACTATCAGCACCCTTGCTGATTGCTTTATTTTACTTTAATTGGGCAGGTCACATGGCATCCCTGGAATGACATTCTGTCCTTTGTGAAATGAGAGTGCTGGCTAAGCCTCTAGAGCACCTTCAAGTGCTGGTCATATTTGATAGATGTGACCCCAATCACTAAGAAGTTGACTGACTCTAGGGCTGCTAATGTATTTCTTACATACCTGTTACAAAAGCAAAACCAGAAACCTCTTCTACTCAGAAATGATCTCAAATAGATTGGATCTAGTGACCCTGCAGCCACCGTGACAGTTGACTTCTCCCTGGGCTCTGTTCCCTCTGGTCTGACCCCTAGTGTCCCACTTGACTTGAAACAGGCTTTGCTGTTATTTACTTTCTGAAGACTCCCAAAGTTCAAGCCAGTTCATCAGAAAACTTCCTGGGCTCCTAAGATTTCATGGAAATAAAAGGTTTTAATTCTAGTCTATGCAGGATCAGTCTGACCACAGTGAGACTGTTGAAAATAAGTAGCATCTAAAACTCTTCTGTTATTAACAATAGCTGATTTAATAAGTGTCCAATTATACTTTGAATAGGGTCATTTCCAGACGTGATCCTGATAACGTTTGCTAGGCATTTGGCAACATTTCTTCATGAAGTTTATAAGCAAATTGCTTAAAAACTATGGAGAGAGGGCATGCAAAGAAAATTACGAATATGGGACTATGAGGTTGCTGTGAAATTGCACAATTGAGGTTTTTTAAATGTATTTTAGGAATGACAAAATGACCATCAAGAAAGATTAATGCTGACTCCATTAGTGACTGGAGAATGCTAGGACAAATATAAATGAGCTCATGGATATGATTCAGATGCTGATGTGATTTGCTACTCATATATTTCTAGCAGTGAGCTGTTTAAATATCTTGATATTCTGTATTTGGAAAACATGCGCCTATCATCTTTGGATGAAAGGTTTTGTAACTTATTTTGTAAAGTTCTTGTGGGTGATATTTTCTAAATTCTTGGTCTTACCCCAAGAAACTGAATTCATTATATTCACTGTATAGATTCAGCTATTGGAAATGCTTTTTAAGATGAAAAGAGAAAATATTTACATACATAAATACATTGCATAGTGTGCTTAATAACGGTTTTAAGTGGAAATGTGTTCCCCTTGTCTGTGAGAGAAGCCTGCATAGGTTCTCAAGTAAATTCATTTAAAATGTTCAATTTCTATTTTACCATTGCAGGGTAGGGACTGGGAAGATTTAAGTCACCTAAATGCATAAACCCAGATATTTTCTTAACATAAGTGATGTATTTTATTTTAGGCTCAGGGTGTTAGAAACAAGAGCTCGGAGTCACAAAGAAAATGAGCACTCAAAGGATTTCTCAGCAAGGCAAGTGTGCTTCTGCAGAAGGGTGCTGTTTGCACCTCTGGCTGCTGTGAGAGCACACCAAACAAAGGAGAGAAGGGGTTTTTATTCCTAATGTAGTTCCTGTTTCTGTGTCCTTCTCCTATTGGCTGGGGTCGGGCTGCACACTCTAAGCTGATCCTGATTGGCTAAAACTTAAACTTTTCTAAATAAGGTAGTAAAATGAAAGCTTTGAAGGCTGAAGTGGAGAAGGGCATGAGTATTGTGGGGGTTGGGTGGATTTATAATCTTACAACTTATGGCCAGGAAGTTGAGTCTGAAGAGAAACCTAGTGGTACAAGACATATTTGGGCATGTCAGGGCACGACAAAGGCAGAAGGGTTTGTCATGGAAAACCCGTTTTGTCTCAGGGAGGGACAGTTCACGGCAGAGCAGATAGCTCAGAAGAGACAAGGAAGTTGATCTTGAGAACAAAGAATAAGGAAGTTAAAAGTTAAACCTTTGAAGAGGAACTCACTGCATCACTGTATCTGACAAGGGTACATGTGCAGGTTTGTTATATAGGTAAACTCATGTCATAGAGGTTTGTTGTACAGATTATTTTGTTGCCCAGGTATTAGGCCTAGAACCCAATACTTATTTTTTTCTGATCCCTTCTCTCCTCCCACCTCCACCCTCACATAGGGCTCAGTGTCTGTTGTTACTCTCTTTGTGTGCATGAGTTCTCATATTTAGCTCCCACTTATAAGTGAAAAGGTGTGGTATTTGGTTTTCTGTTCCTACATTAGTTCGCTAAGGATAATGGCCTCCAGCTCCATCCATGTTCTTGCAAAAGACATGATCTCATTTTTTATAACATATATTTCTTCAATATCAAATGATTTAAAGTTAGAAATGGTTCATTTACTAATAACCCAAGAAGTTACAGATGTATCTTCTCTGTTCCTAAGATCATCACCAGGCCCAGACATATATACCAGCCTATTCTTCAGCGCAATTTAGAAAGTGTTTTAAAATTTCATCTTAAAGAACATGGGTATTGGGATGTGCTTATGGTTCACCATAGCATGTATCTCATTAAAAGAAAAAGAATGTGGGTATTCAAAGATATTTGCATATTTTTGAGTTTCCAACATTATGACATATTATAGATACTTTAAAAAGTATAGGTGATAGTTTTATGAATACCTACTGCACTGATCATTTGATATAAGATTATTACAAACCATAATTGAAGTCCCTTGTGAAATCTACTTCCCACCCTCCTTTCCTCTCCAGTTTTTATACTTTTACTCTCTCTGTGTGTGTGTGTGTGTGTGTGTGTGTGTGTATATATATATATGGCCTTATATATGTATATATATATATGGCATTAAAAATTATGCTATCTTTGGCATGTTTTAATTTTCATATAAATTGTATCATACTATACATATCCCTACTTTTGAAAAGTTCAAAACACTTTTATTGCTGTTTAGCAATATGTTTTTTAGATACCCATGTTGGCAGATCTGGTTCTATCTATTTTATTCACTTTCACTGATGGTTGTTATTTATTAGGTGAATGAATCCAAAAAATTTTCAGCCATTCCTTTTTTTTGTTTTGTTTTTGAGGCAGAGTCTTGCTTTTTCACCCAGGCTGAAGTGCAATGGCATGATCTCAGCTCACTGCAACCTCTGCCTCCTGAGTTTAAGTGATTCTCCTGCCTCAGCCTTTGAGTAGCTGGGATTACAAGCAAGCACCACCATGCCTGGCTAATTTTTGTAGTTTTAGTAGAGACAAAGTTTCACCACGTTGGCCAGGCTAGTGTCAAACTCCGAATCTCAAGTGATTTGCCCTCTTTGGCCTCTCAAAGTCTGGGATTACAGGTGTGTGCCACTGTGCCAAGCCAGTGTGTGCCAGTTTTATTTTTATATAAATTGTATCATAATATACGTATCCCTTCTTTTAAAACATTCAAAAACACTTTTGTTGTTGTTTAGCAGTATGGTTTTTAGATTTATCCATTTGACAGATCTAGCTCTGTTCACGTTCACCAATGGTTGTTATTCATGGGTGAGTAAATCAGAATATCTTTCAGCCATTCTTATATTGATTGATTATTTCAAATTTTTTTAGTTTTAAAAATATCATATTAAATATTATTTTACAATTATCCACATCTCCTTAGACAATACTTTCTTTAGGAATATATATGTAGCAATAGGATTGCTGAGTTATAGGGTACACCCATCTTCATTAGATGTGGCCAAATTGTTCTCTAAAGTGATTGTATTAATAACAATTTACAGGCTCCCCTAGCAGAGTTCCCTTGCTGCCTTTCTCACTTAAATTTATCATCAGAATTTTAAATTTTTTTCCAATCTGCTGAGTGTGACTAGAATATCTTATTGTTTTATTAGGAATTTCCCTTGTTGTAACTGAGGTTGAACATCATTTTGTATTCTACTGGCCATTTAGGTTTTGTGTTCTGAGAATTTTATCTTTTTTACTTATTTCTTAGGTTGCTTATGTTATTAAGGATTTATAAAAGTTCTTTATAATGTTTGGTCATGAATCTTTTTTCTCCCAATCTGTGGCTTATCTTTTAATTTTTACATGCTATCTTTTAGGCTGGCCACGGTGGCTCACGCTTGTAATCCCAGAACTCTGGGAGGCCGAGGTGGGTGGATTGCTTGAGCCCAATAGTTCAAGACCAGCCTGGGCAACGTAGCAAGACCTCATCTTTACAAAAAATACAAAAAATTGACCAGGAATGGTGGTATGCACCTGTAGCCCCAGTTACTGGGGAGGCTGTGGTGGGAAGATCCCTTGACCTTGGGAGTGCTGCTGCACTCCGACATGTCTTAAAAAAAAGCTATTTTTTAATTAACAAAACATTCATTAATTATTTGAACTTTTTTCTGTTTTATAAAGTTTTTCATACCATGAAATTATAAAGCTATTTTCTAATATTTTTCTAAATGTTTTGTTTTCTTCATTTAGCTTTTAAACTACCTGCAGTTGAATTTTGAAAACTGTGTGGGATAGGGATCTCATTTTATTTTTCCGAAAGAATAACCAATTATTGTAGCACAACGTATTGAATACAACTTTCCTATGCTGGGAATGGGAAAATGTTTGCTAATCCTGTTTGGGCTTTTCTTCTTGAAACAAAGAGAGTTCAGTTATTATCATTTCTGAGAAAACTTAAGATATTGTCTCTTTGAATTTTTTTCCTGATTTTTTTTTCTGCTTTCTTTCTAAAACTCATATTAGAACTTTAGACCTTCTCCTTCTCTTTTCCACTTTTCTTAGCTTCTTTTTCATGTTGTTTTTTACTTTGATTCTCTATCTTGCCTTCTGTGTAATTTCCTTAGATTTAAGTTACTGCTTATTAATTATTTCTTCAGCTGTGTCTAATATTCTCTTTAACAATTCCACTGAGCGTTAGTTTCAATGACTACATTTTTCACTTACATAAATTCTGTTTTTCCTTTTCAAATCTTTTTAGTCTTTTTAGTCCTTATTAGTCTTTAATCAAATAGTTTTATGCTTTTTTTAATAGTGTCATTAGTTTTACAGGTAATCAATTTTTCTTTTAATTTAAACATAGTTTTTAAAAAATCTCTGATAATTCTGTTACCTGAGTTCTTCCCATCATGTGTTGTGTAGATCGATTTCATTACAGTTTGTTTATTTATAGATTTTGAAAGGTGAACTTAAGTGAGTTTTTGCGTGGGAATCTTGTACAATCTCCAGAACAGATTTTAATTACTTTCTACCAAGAATATTACCAGCTCGGCAACACTTTTTGTTGTTATTAGGTTTTTGGCTTAGACATCTCCAGACAATTGAATATAGTAGTTTATACCTGTTTTCTTTGTTTGTTTGTTTGTTTATTTTTGAGACTGGATTATGAGACTGGCTAATTTTTGTATTTTTGCTAGAGACAGGTTTTAGTCATGTTGCCCAGGCTGGTCTCAAACTCCTGGCCTCAAGCAATCCACCCACCTCGGTCTCCCAAAGTTCTGAGATTACAGGCATGAGTCATCGCGCCTGGCCTCTTTCCCTCTTTTGGATAGCAGTGTTCAGTATACCCTTTGCAGAGAGGAAAACCTTTAGGGCACCTTTCTTGATTCAGGAGCCTCAGCTGCTTCTCCTTTTTCTCAGAAAGACTCCAGGCCCTAATTGTTACTCCTGTGGTCACTAAGATTGTAGACTTTTGTTTGCAAAGATGAGTAAAACCCCGTAGAGCTGTCTAGCATTATCAGCTCATTCTTTCTGCTTGAAGTTTCTTCATCATTATCAGCCTTTCTGGTTGAAGTTTCTTCATCATTTTTGGCCACTGTAGACCTGTTACCTTACTACATTTTGTTTTATTTTTGGTAGAGACAGGGATTCACTATGTTGGCCAGGCTGGTCTCAAACTCCTGACTTTGTGGTACGCCTGCCTCGGCCTCCCAAGTGCTGGGATTACAGGCGTGAGCCACTGCACCTGGCTTTTACTACATTTTGTTTTATAGCAGGAACAATTTCAAGTTTTCCCTGTAGAACATTAAGTAACTCCTTCACTGGCAGAAAGAGAAGTCCATTTAATTGACTCTGCAAGCTTGGCTATCTGATAAGAGTCTTGGCTTAGAAGTGACTTAAACAGTAATAGAACCAAACAATCACAGAGTGGAATAAAAATGTTTACTTTATAAACATATAATATGTTAACTTTAAAATGGATATTGTGCTTTTGACTGCATTAAACTGTAATTTGAGGAAAGCAACTTACTCTTGACTGAAAATGTTTTTACTCTTTCAGCAGGTACTGTTTACTGTTTGCACAACAGCATGGGGTGCACTTCAGATTTCAGCGTATTGACTACTGACCTATTTCTCTCTCAGCCAAAAGATAAACAAACTGATGACTGAATTAGAAAAATGATAATCAATGCTGTGTGTGTCTTCCCTGTGAAAAATACATCCTTAAAACAAAACAAGAAAGAGTGTAAATGTTGCTGGAATTTTGATAATGTTGTCATGAACATTCTACCCATTGAGAGTAATTAACTCATTGAAAGTAATGCCTCTTGTTCTTTCTAAGTGGACATGTAGCTTAATGGAGTACCAAGGGCTTGCAACGTGAATCTGATTTTATCTTTTTTTAAAAAAAATAATTATGACTCAAGTGAATACTCAATGGCTGTATCTACACTTATACATGTGTATGTTCATTTTGCTCCCTTTGAAACAATATCCTGTTATACTAATATTCTAGAAATCTGAAAACCTGATTAACTCAGTAAGAGAATGCACATGGACGGCAGTTCACATCTATTGATTTGGTAAAGAGAGAAAGCAAGAATACAGTAGTCCTGGCATATTTATGTTTTTGCTTTCTGTGGTTTCAGTCAGCTTGGTCAACTACAGTCTGAAAATATTAAATGGAAAGACTTCAGAACTAAGCAATTCTTTTTTTTTTTTTTTTTTTGATGGAGTCTTGCTCTGTTGCCAGGCTGGAGTGCAGTGGCTCCATCTTGGCTCACTGTAACTGTCACTTCCTGGGTTCAAGCGATTCTTCTGCCTCAGCCTCCTGAGTAGCTGAGATTGCAGGCACATGCCACTACACCCAGCTAATTTTTGTATTTTTAATAGAGACGGGGTTTCACCATGTTGGCCAGGATAGTTTTGATCTCTTGACCTTATGATCTGCTCACCTTGGCCTCCCAAAGTACTGGGATTATAGGCATGAGCCACTGTGCCCAGCCTCATTATTTTTAAATGCCACGCTGTTCTGAGTAGCATAATGAAATCTTACATCATCCCGCTTTATCCTGCTCAGGGTGTGACTCATCTCTCAGTCCAGTGGATTCCTTTGGTCACTTAGTAGCCATCTCAGTTATCATATCAACTGTCCTGTTGTCACATTGCTTGCATTTGTCACGCTTATTTTACTTAATAATGACCCCAAAGCATGAATAGTGTACTGGCTATGTTGCTAATCCCTTACTGTGCCTAGTTTATAGATTAAACTATCATAGGGATGTATGTATTTAAGAAACATGGTATATATAGGATTCTGCTCTATCTAGGGTTTGAGGCATCCACAGGGAGTCTTGGGACATATTCCCTGTGGATAAGAGGGGACTAATGTGCTGTGAGTAATGCCCATATGCTGAGACCCTTCTGAAAGGTCACCACAAATGGGGTTTGAAGCAAGTGTTGTTTTGAGAAAAAATCATCAGAGTTGACCAAATAATTCACATCGTATGGCTATACCAGAATGTTTCTGTGCCTTTAAATGGCTAAAGGATCTCTAAAGATCTTTAAATGGCTAAAGGATCATACAATAACTATTCTTTGAGTCAACAGAAATTATAGGAAGTCTGTTTCAAGCTCACTGTGACCTTGAAGCAAGGTAGCATACCAGCAATCTCCAAATGGCTCTTCCTGTGGTCCCAAACTATTATGAGGTGGCTCAGGAACTCCAAGGGACACCCCAGGAGTATGAAGACAGAAGGATAATCCGTGTCCACGGCTGCATTTTTGTGGCCTTTCTGACTTTCTTTCCTCAATGCCTGAGATGTGCATGGGACCTCCACAGCCCACAACAATGGAAAAGCCTGTGGGGCTATTTTGCTTTTTCCCATGGTCGAGTTGACTAGCAGGGCTGAGATGGTGCCATCTTTCTTAGAATTTGTGATTTATCTGACTCACAGACAATCAATGGATGGCTAATTCATTTACAAACACTTGATGAGAATCTAGTAGGTGCTTCAGTTGAAGTGACAGAGGCAACTAAGAAATGGTTCCTACCCTGAAGGAATTCACAGAATGGCACAAGAGTCAGAGGGGTCAATAAATCGGTTTAATACAATATGATGAGGTCAATGTGGACAGAGAAGGAGCATGTGACCAACCTTGGGAGTGTGGGAGAGAGGGTTAGAAAGGTGGTCCTCGCTCTGTCACCCAGGCTGGAGTGCAGTGGCACCATCATGGCTCACTGCAGCCTCAACCTCCATGGCTCAAGCAATCCTTCCTTCTCAGCCTCTCAAGTAGTTGTGATTACAGGTACATTATCACTCTGCCTGGCTAATTTTTTAATCCTTTGTAGTGATGGAGTCTCCCTATGTTGCCCAGGATGGTCTCGAACTCCTGGTCTCAAGTGATTCTCCCACCTCGGCCTCCCAAAGTGCTGGGATTACAGCCATGAGCCACCATGCCTGGCCTGGTGCAGCTGTTTCTTGAACCAAACTGTTCCACTTGATTATCTTAGTTTTTGTTTTCTTTTTATTACCTTGACAACTTAGCCCCTACTAATTATTTTCAGAAGCAAAAGGATTTCATCTTCTGAATGACTTAGATGTTGTATATCATAACTGACATCTAGAGAGCACATGCTGTATCTTCCACTGCTGGACCAGGGCTGATTTGCCCAGTAAAGATGTCACAGGAGAGTGACAGTGGATATTGCCTATTCAGTCTGTCTCCTTTCAGGCAATACATCAACTGGAAAAGACTTATAGCGGCTGCTGTCTGAATCTCAGCCTGAGGTTCCTGTCAAACTCAATGCACCTCATAACTGCAGTGATTAGAGCAAAGCCTTGACCATTTGCTTTGAACTCTATTGATGAGTACAGGAATTCAAACAATGAATGGAAATAAAGGATAGCTTTAGAGTGGAGGCATGGAAAATAGATGGCAAGCTCTGAGAGTTTCCAGGGTTCTTGATTTTCACTCCAGTGAATTGACATTTTCCCACATTTTGAAAGTTTTTATTTTTACCATTGAAAAGAAACAATTTAACCTGAGTTCACTGAGTGTTCACTCTTAGGAAGCTACTTTAATGAGTACTGAGTTTAAAAGGATGAAAAAGACTTATTTTTGCTTCAAATTGTTTTCAATGTAGATGGACTCTTGAACATATAACCATAACACGATGATAGAGTGGATTTCACTAATAGGTGAAAAAAATCATATTTCTGTGTCTTATTACCCCTGGTTCCAAGAAAAAGTGTGATAAAATGCAGGAGTCCACAGCCAGGCCCAGGTCTCCCAGAGCTGTTTGTTCTGTAATTTTGCTTGCGTTGTACACCTCCAGATCCCAGTCATAATTAATATCTGTCGATTGACTTTACCACTTTTGTGAAATTGTACAGCTGCATGCAAACTCAACTTCATAGCTGACACAAATAGATGGTCTCCAAACTCCTTGTTCCTGGAATCCCCACCTCTGCTCAGTATCTCCTCACTCCCAACACTAACCTTGGCCCCAGTTTGTTCTCAATCTTTGATTTGTCCTCTGCCTTCAACATTCAAAATCATTTATTCAAGTCCTGTCATTCTTGAACCTCCATGGATTTCAGCAAGATGTAGCTAAAATAAAAAATGGCAAAAGTACTCCTTGGAGTTGCAACTTGGCCGTTTAAACCATCAGTGCAAATTACCAACAATAGAGCCAGGATCCTGAAAGAACTGAGGGTGGCAGTAGAGGAACGAGCATGCTATCTGGCCTTGGTGCCGATAACAGTCAGATACAGGAATTCCAGCTTCATTCAGTTTTCTCTCACAGATGGATTATTCCTCTTCACATTTCCATTTCTCTTCTTTTTACCCCGTTCTAATTCAGCCTTTTGTCTTTTCTCCCTAATTCTCTTCCTCCATGCCTTCTCAATTGCTTTTGAAAAGTGTGCAACTGGAGATATCATTTCTAGTTTTTTTTTTCTTCTTTCCATCAAGAAATATTAAATTTGCCATCCTGTGCTTTTTCGTCCATTTAAGCCTTACTTAAGTAAATAGGCTCTACAAACTTATATAATGCAGTTCATTCTCTGTCATCTTTAATACAAAACTTAGAGAAATAATACTGGGTGGGTAAAATTAGCAAAGATATGGATTTAGGGAATTGCCTGTAGAGTTTTTAGCAAACAGCCAGTATCTGCATCAGGGATTGGCTAACTACAGCCTGTGGTTCGAAACTAGTCTACTGCTTGTTTTTGCAAATGAAGTTTTATTGAAACATAGCCATGCCCATTCCTCTACATATTATCTCCCAGTGCTTTTGCACTTCAGTGGCAGAGTTGAGTAGTTGTGACAGACCTGTATGGCCTGCAGATCCTTAAATGTTTACTTTCTGGCCCTTTCCAGAATTTGCTGACCTCTGCTTTAGGTGACTGTATTAGTATGCCGAGGCTAAAGTATACTGAAGCAGCAAATAATTGCAAAACCTCAGTGGCTTAGAGCAAAGGGTTATTTCTCATTCACATGACATGATCTTTGAGAGTCAGTTTCAATATGTCACTCCGGAATGCAGGCTAAAGGAGCAGTCCCTATCTGGAATATTACCAATTTAGTAAAGTGTTTAAAAGAGAGAAAGTGGAACCACAATAGCCCTTAAAACTTTTCTTAAGTGGCACATGTCACTTTCACTCGTGTTTCATTGGGCAAGAAAGTCACAAGGCCAAACCTGGGGAAGGAAGTGTATTTCTCCTGCAGGGACTTCTGGTTTAGCATGCTAGGTTCCCCACCAGGTTACTTAAGGATAATTTATTGGCTGCTTGAACCTTGAAGGCGAAATGGTGAGCTAAGGCCATGCTGCCCAGCTGAGAAGCAGGTGAGCTGAGACCCAAACTGAGGGTATCTGAGAACAACCTACCAAGAAAAACAGTCTCATCACCGAAACACAGTGGGCAAACAGCCAGAAAATTATCTTAAAAGCAGTTGAGACTGGGTGTGGTGGCTCATGCCTGTAATCCTAGCACTTTGGGAGACTGAGGTGAGCGGATCACAAGGTTAAGAGATCAAGACCTTCCTGGCCAACATGGTGAAACCCCATCTCTACTAAAAAAATACAAAAATTAGCTGTGCGTGGCTACTCAGGAGGTTGAGGCAGGAGAATTGCCTGAAGCTGGGAGGCAGAGGTTGTAGTGAGCCGAGATTGTGCCACTGCACTCCAGCCTGGCGATAGAGCGAGACTCTCTCTCAAAAAAAAAAAAAAAAAAAAAAAGCAGTTGAGAGATGGGAGGCGGTATGCACATCACTAGAGCTATCCTGCTGTCATCTAGGAGTGCTCTGTATGTAAGTCCTAATAAACTCATCTACTCACCAAATTGGACTTGTCGAAGTCATTTTTTAAATCTCTGTTCCTTCCCAATTTTGGGGAGAGGAATGGTATAGTCCCAGGTTTTTCTTGTAACATCTGGGAGAGAGGTCCTTGCTAGGAAAATCTGGAGAAGACTTTGACAATAATAAACAGTTGATCTTTGAACAAATTGGGGTTTGGGATGCTGACTACCTGCACGGTGAAAAGTCTGTGTATATCCTTTTTTTTCTTTTTCCATTTTTTATCTTCAGTACAGGGGTAGAAGTGCAGATTTGTTACCTGGGTATATTGTGTGATGCTGAGGTTTGGAGTATGAATGATCCTGTCGCCCAGGACCTGAGAATAGTACCCAATAGTTTTTACCTTCCTTCTTCCCTTCTTTCCTTTTCCTCCCTCCCTCCCTTTCTTCCTTTTTTTTTTATTTATTTATGTTTTTCCATTTATTATTTTTTTTCTTTTCTTTTCTTCCTTTTTTTTTTTTTGAGACAGGATCTCACACTGTTGCCCAGGCTGGAGTACAGTGGCATGATCTTGGCTCACTGCAGCCTCAGCTTCCCAGGTTCAAGTAATTCTCCTGTCTCAGCTCCTGGGCAGCTGGGACTACAGGTGTACACCACCACACCTGAGTAATTTTTGTATTTTTTGTAGAGACAGGGTTTTGCTGTGTTACCTAGGCTGGTTTTGAACTCCTGAGCTCAAACAATCTGCCTGCCTTGGTCTCCCAAAGTGCTGGGATTACAAGCATGAGCCACCATGCCCGACCAACCCACAGATTTTCAATCCTTGCCATCTTCCTTCCTTCCCATATCTAGTGAGCTCCAGTGTCTGTTGTTGCCGTCTTTATGTCCATGAGTACCCGATGCTTAGCTCTCACTTGTAAATGAGAACATGTGGTATTTGGTTTTCTGTCCTTGTGTTAATTTGTTTAGGATAATAGCCTCCAGCTGCATCTGTGTTGCTGCAATGGACATAATTTCATTCTTTTTTATAGCTGCATAGAATTCTATGGTATATATGTACTGTACTTTCTTTATCCAATCCACTGTTGATGGACACCTGGGTTTATTCAATTTCTTTGCTATTGTGAATAGTGCTGTGATGAATAAGCAAGTGTGTGTCTTTTTGGTAGAATGATTTATTCTCTTTTGGATATATACCCAGTAATGGAATTACTGCATCAAATGGTAGTTCTCAGTTCTTTGAGAAATCTCTCAACTGCTTTCCAACTGACATTGTTGAGTGGCTGAACTAATGTTCATTCCCACTAACAGTCTATAAGCATTCCCTTTTCTCCACAGCCTCACCAAACATCTGTTGTATTTTGACTTTTTAGTAATAGCCATTCTGGTATGAGATGGTATCTCACTGTGGTTTTAATTTGCGTGGTTCTGATGATTAGTGATGATACACATTTTTTCATGTTTGTTGGCCATTTGTACGCCTTCTTTTGAGAAGTGTCTGTTCATGTCCTCTGCCCATTTTTTAAAAAATGGGGTTGTTTTTTGCTTGCTGAATTGCTTAAGTTCCTTATAGATTCCAGGTATTAGACGTTTTTCAGATGCATAGTTTATGAATATTTTCTCCCGTTCTGTGAGTTGTCTGTTTACTCTGTTGATAGTTTATTTTGCTGTGTAGAAGCTCTTTAGTTTAATTAGGTCCCACCTGTTAATGATTGTTTTTGTTGCAATTGGTTTTGAGGACTTTGTTATTAATTATTTCCCAAGATCCATGTCCAGAATGGTTTTTCCAAGACTTTCTTCTGGGGTTCTTATAGTTTGAGGTCTTCATTATAACTTTTGACTCCTCCAAAACTTAATTACTACTTGCATACTATTGTCTGGAAGCCTTGGCAATAACATCAACAACCAATTAACACATATTTTGTATGTTACATGTATTGTATACTGTAGTCTTACAATAAAGTAAGCTAGATAAAAGATAATGTTATTCAGAAAATCATAAGAAAGAGAGAATATATTTACTGTTTATTAAGTGGAAGAAGATCATCATAATAGCCTTCATCCTCATTGTCTTCATGTTAAGCAGGCTGGGAGGAGGAAGGAAAAGGAGGTGTTGGTCTTGCTGTCTTAGGGGTGGCAGAGGAGGAAGAAAATTCACATATAAGTGGACCTACTCAGTTCAAACCCAAGTTGTTCAAGGGTCAACTGTAATTACAGTGCCTGTTCAGCTTTTGTTAAGGATTCACCATAAAAATGAAAACTTCTACAAGATCTTGGGGCAGAAAGGCTAATTTTTTCCCTCTCTTTTCTTGAAGCATATTAACTGTATTAGTTCTGCAATGAGTACAACCTCAGAATTCTATGTGTTCTGGGGTGAAAAGGGAACCTCAGAGCATGTGATTCTTGGCAGGACCCCCAACCTGCTCTTCTCCATCCTGCCACTCACAGTCACCCTCTCTCCCTGTTTGTTTTCAAGATTGACCTCACCATCCCCTCATCCTCATGTTGCAGATTGAGTTTTCTGAGAAGATTTGAATGTAGGTAGTTTACAGGGATGTACTCTTAGTATTACCAGTAGTGGAGGGAATGGAATGCAGATGCAATAGGAGCCTTCACAGATCCTGCAATACCAGGAGAAGTTCTAAGGCTTGGATCATCCTTCAAAGTGGTTGCCAAGGGACCAGGCATTTATATTTTCATATTGGCCAGTCCCTGGGTTGGGCTAAGACACTGGACAAGGTGGCTCTTTTTAGCTACAGGCAATTCCTGCAGAGGGACTCAGCTAAAAGCTGTCAGCACTAACACTCCCAGCAGCTCATAAATTCTCAGTTGGAATGGATCCCTGTTGCAAGAGATGGATTAACAAGAGAAAAACAAACAGAAATTTATTAACATGTTTATTTCATATATTCACAGGAGATACCCAAGGAATGAGTAATTCTCAAAAAGGTGGCTTTGAATTTGAGCTTCATATAGAATCTTGAACAAAGAACAGTGCATTTTTAGGGATGTGTCAAGAGACAAAGGAAAAGGACTTTAACGCTCTATGGGTGGCAATTTATAGGAAGGCAAATGACCATCAGATAAAAGCTGGTGAGTAAAACTTGTTAATGTAGATTTCGCTTGTGCCATCTCCAGGCCCGGAAGGGTCTAAAGTTGTCTCCATTGGTCAGCCTTTGTTTTCTCAGGTAGAAGGGGATGTAGGGACTGGGTATCTTTAGTATTTATAAATCTATGTCTTGCTTTTAGGCAAATTGAAGGAGGGCAGAGAACTTTCCTGCAACTGCTTCTCCTTAATTGTCTTCAGCTCAACAGTCCTTTGAGAGGCATATTTTGGGGTGGCATATTCTAGTCTCCCAAAAAGCCAATAGACCAAGATTATCAAAGGAATGGTAGGTAGAGAAGAGGTCTAAGAACCAAACCCTAGGACATTATATTTAAAAATTGGCAAGAAGAACAGTATCCATCAGAGATGCTGAGGCAGAGTAGCCAGAGTTGAAGAAGAGCAAGGGTATGTTGTCCAGAAACTAAGAGAATAAATATTTCAGGAAGCAAAGGACAGTCAAGCAAAGGACAGGAAGCAAAGGATGGTCAAATCCTGCTGATACATAAAAGGAGAAATGAAAATCGTTCATTGGATTGGGCAATGGGGAGGTCATAGGTGACTTTGACAAGAGCAGAGAAATGGGGCCTTACCAGGAGGGAGTGTGGGGTCAATAGTAGTATTTTAAGATGTGTAAAAGCTGATGGAAATGACTCAGTGGAGAGAGAAAGTTGATGCAGGAGAAAGAGGTTATATTACAGAACTGACATTGTTGAGTAGGCAAGAAGTGGGTTCTAATGCACAAGGACAAGGTTTATTGTCATAAAAAGGAAAACAAAGTATATGGCTATAAGTACAAAAAGTAAATTTATTGATAGGGATTTTCTTATTTCTTATTGAAATAAGAAGCAATTAGCAAATCTTAAAGAGAGGAAAGGATTTGGGAGGTTTGAGAAGAAAGAAGATGTGAAATAGTTCTTTAGGAGAATGGACTTAGTGAATGTTCTCAAAGAATGGCGGGTGACACTACTTAGGGTCAGCCTGTTGTTTGTGGTCATAATTCTTTTTTTTTTTTTTTTTTTTGAGATGGAGGCTTGCTCTGTCATCAGGGTGGAGTGCAGTGGCACGATATCAGCTCCCTGCAACCTCTGCCTCCTGGGTTCAGTGCTTCTCCTGCCTCAGCCACCTGAGGAGCTGGGATTACAGGCACACACCACCATGTCCAGCTAATTTTTGTATTTTTTAGTAGAGACGGGGTTTCACCATGTTGGCCAGGATGGTCTTGATCTCTTGACCTTGTGATCTGCCCGCCTCGGCCTCCCAAAATGCTGGGATTACAGTTGTGACCCACTGTGCCCGGCCGTGGTCATGATTTTACAGACATACCTGTCAGCATCACTGTGCTCTTCTGTAACCGTATTTAGGTACACAGGTGCAGGAAAGGAGTGAGTACAGAAGCAGATTTGACTCAGGCTGGAGTTATTCACTTATTTATTTAGACACAGAGTCTTGCTCTTGCCCAGGCTGGAGTCAGTGGTGGAATTATAGCTCACTGAAGCCTCAAATTCCTGGGCTCAAGCGAGCCTCCTGCCTCAGCATTTTGAGAAACTGGGACCACAGTTGTGCACTACCATGTCCAGCTAAGTTTTTTATTTGTTTTTGTAGAGACAGGGTCTTGCTATATTGCCCAGGCTGATTTTGAGCTCTTGATCTCAAGCGATCCTCCCCTCAGCCTCTCAAAGTTGCTGGAATTTTAAGTCTGAGCCACTGCACCTGACCCTGAGGCTGGATTTTTGTCAGGTAGTTCTGACTAAAGGAGAGTGAAGTTGAAATTGAGGGTGTCTGCTAATGATGTTACTCATAAGCATTACTTTGAGCTGAGTATGCCAAGAGGTCAGAATGTTAGCAGGGGGAATGGAAATTAAAAATGAGATGCCAGTAGGGTCAAACACTGTTGGAGTTAGGGTGGAAGAGGGTGTGAGCTGGTGGTAGGAGAGTGGGATGCTGGAAACTGGGGATTTGAATGGGATGTGTTTGTTGGTAATGACAGGGACAAGGGTATGACCATAGAGGTAGGTGGCTGTGGAGAGATGGAGTACAAGATCCTTGCTGGTGAAGAGTCAAGCATTGGCAAGCTAATGCGTTGAACATACCACCTATGTTCATATCACCTATGTTTTGATACCTTTGCCATCAAAATGCCCAAGAATTATGGCAGGAATAGTATTGAAGAGAGACAGTGAGTTGGGTCTAAAATCTTCAGTAACTAAGAGGTAGTGACTGTGATTTCTGTCAGTGATTACAATAATTTGGGTAGTAATTATCTTCTAGTACTATTTTTATGAGCTTGGTTATTGCATTCAGTTAGTATAGGTTTCAGTTTCTTTGTCTAAAAACAGAGAAGTTGGTCCAAGGTACCTCTAAATTCCCCCTTTGTTCTAAAATTCCCTAACTTGAATAAATATATAGATTACATTTTTTTTTTTTTTGAGATTGGAGTCGCACTCTGTTGCCCAGGCTGGAGTGCAGTGGTGCGTTTTGGCTCACTGCAGCCTCCACCTCCTGGGTTCAGGTGATCCTTTTGCCTCAGCCTCCCGAATAGCTGGGACTAAAGGTGCATGCCACCACACCTGGCTAATTTTTTTTTTAGTAGAGACAGGGTTTCACCATCTTGGCCAGGCTGGTCTCGAACTCCTGACCTCATGATCCACTTGCCTTGGCCTCCCAAAGTGCTGGGATCACAGGCACGAGCCACTGTGCCTGGCTGGATTACAATTTTTAAAAGCTCCTCTTGTTAATTATAGAAGAGTTGAACTTTGTTAATTATAGAAGAGCTGATCTATTTAGTTCAGACTGTAGTGTGCAATCTTGCTAATTTGCAAGGGCATTATCTTATAGCTAACAAGATAAACTAAGGGCCTTGATAGGTTAAAGGGGAGAATGATGAGGGAAGGGGAGGCAAGATTTTATTCTGCAAGTGTACTAAGTACCAACTGGGGAAATTTGGAGTTAATGTTGTTGGAGGTTTTTGCCATTGAAGAGAGAAAATTGTATGGCTGTAAGTTTATGAAATGAGCCACTAGTGAGTCTTTGGCATGAGAACTCTAATTGAATGAACACCCACACACATCAGAGAGGATTCCCTCACTCCTCTGTTCCCCCTTGATCCTGCAGCCATGCTCCTCCACTAGAGCACTTTCCTTGTTGCATCCTAGTAATTCGTTTCTCTTCTCTATTACCCTGCCAGGAATTGGAACTCCATGAGGGAAGAATTGTTTCTTATTCATTTTTGCACCCATCTTCAAGCCCAGTGCTTGTAATGTGAGTCACTTAATAAATATCTTTTTAAGAGCCACAGTCTTGCTATGTCACCCAAACTGGAGTGCAGCGGTGCAAGCATAGCTCACTGCAGCCTCGCACTCCAAAGCTCAAGCAATCCTCCTGCTTCAGCTTCCTGAGTAGTTAGGACTACAGGTGCATACCACCATGCCCAGTTAATTTTTAATTTTAAATATTTTCTGTAGAGCTGAAGTTCGTGTTGCCCAGGCTGATCTCAACTCCTGACCTCAAGTGATCCTCCTGCCTCAGCCTCCCGAAGCATTGGGATTACAGGCATGAGCCACTGTGCCCAGCTGATAAAGATCTAACTAATGCAAGGTTGAATAGGTGATTGAATATATGAATGGAAACAGTAGGCACTTATTTATTGGCTTTAGCATCCGTTAAACAATAACCATCTTGTGGGTTGAAGTTACTGTACAACTTATGTGTTTGTAGGTGTTTGACATGCACATTTGAAGGAGCACATGAGAAAGTCACCTGACTAGGCAATGTGATAGGATTGCTGATTTCTGCTGATGGCCATGCCTATCTTACTCTGGGATTCTGGGATTTTACATTTGCATGAAACATCCCTCCTTGTGCCAACTCCTGATTTGACTTGCATCACATCACCAAAGTGTTTCTAGTCATCTAGATCTCTTGGAAACTTGGGCCATGAATCATTGAAAGACCTAGAGGAAGCATTTGGAGGAACTGGGTCCCCACATGGCCTGTCCTTGGCCGGGGCTCTGGACTGGGATGGAAGTCTCTCATGTCCATGTGTCTGGGAAAAATGCAAATGGCAGTAACCACAACCAGCTCCTTATTTCTCACTGATGCTGCACAGAGACCCAGAAACCTTCACCCTGGAAGTAATCCAGTGGTTTTGACATGAACTCTGAGGTGGGGCTTTGTTTTTCAAGAAACCTTCTCTCCTGTCAAGCCAAATCTATTCTGGATGCTGGGACTGGTGAAGTGGCCACCACCACATGGAGCAGTTGAGACCCACAGTGAGGTGAGGATAAAATAATTCGTTGTCTTGCTTTCATCTCTCATAGGCTAAGAGAACATAGGCATGTTACTTCTAGATATGAAATTCTATTTTCAACTGTAAAATAAGAGGGTTGACTCAAGAGGATCTGAACAGCCTTTTCCAGCTCTGTCATTCCTGCAGTACTGTGGATTTTTCTTTTAGGGATGAAAATAGGTTCCAGTACAAGTTGTTCTTTTCACTCTAAGGAAGCCCTGACCAGCCACTTCCTTTTCCTCTTGAAATAACATTTTAGCATCATCTTTCTCAGTCCCCACCTCTGTCTTACAGTTTTTATTTTTCATGTCATTGTTTTCTTATTTACATCAAATGTGAGTTAGTTTACAAACATTCTGGAAGAAGTGAAATCGACTCAGCATAGATTTATGTGGGTAATAACCTGTAGCACACACTAAAGCAAGGTCATGGTATTTGGTCTTTCTCGCATTGCTATAAGGAAATACCTGAGACTGGGTAATTGGTAAAGAAAAGAAGTTTAATTTGCTCACAGTTTTGCAGGCTATACAGGAAGCATAATGCTGGCATCTGCTCGACACCTGGGGGAACCTCAGGAAACTTACAATCATGACAGAAGGTAAAGGGGGAGCAAGACCTCTCATATAGTAGGAGCAGAAGCAGGGAGTGGGGGGCGAGGTGTTACACACTTTAAACAGCCAGATCTCATGAGAACTCTCTCACAAGAACAGCACTAATGGGATGGTGCTAAACTGTTTATGAAAGATCCACCCCCATGATCCAATCACCTCCCACCAGGCCCCACCTCCAGCACTGGGAATTACAATTTGACATGAGATTTGGGTGTGGACACAGACCCATATCCTATCAGACATGAACAAGAAAAGACAGGGCTCTGTCCCCCAGTATCACACAGCCTAGCAGAAAACTCTCTTAGCTCCATTGCTACAATTCCATTCTAAAGACTTTAGGTGCTCAATAGCATTTCCTCTCCCTCCCAACCTGAGAATTTTATTTATGCTATAGAAGGGGAAAACTATCTTTTTCTTATCCATCCTATGTTCATGGCTGAGGCCCTTGTAACTTAAGCCAGATTAACAAAAGAAAAACATACAAATGTATTTAATATAAGTTTTATGTGACACAGGAGTCTTCATAGGGAAATCAACATCCAAAGACACAGTTAAACTCAAATGTTTAAAAAATATATTTAAAAATTTTTATTTGCAATGGGGACTTGCCGTATTGCCCAGGCTAGTCTTGGAATCCTGGCCTCAAGTGATCCTCCTGCCTTGGCCTCACAAAGAGCTGAGATTATAGATAGGCATGCGCTGCTGGACCCAGCCAACCTTGAGTGGTTTTTTATAGCTGGTTTGATCAAGAATAGACAATCGTAAAGAAATATAAGTGGGAAAAAATGGTATGATCTAAGGGTAATAAACTTGGGAGAACCTAGTAAATCTATTTGTTCAAATTCTTCTGTGTCCCTGTGTCTTCAGAGATAAGGTAATTCCTTTATTCTGGGTCTAGGGTGGTACCTTTCACATGAGATTCTTACACCCTGCTTCAGGGGAGGACAAGTGAAGGTCAGAGAGAACTTCCTGTTTCTGCTGTTCTCTCAAATTCCTTAAGCTTGAAATATTCAGTATGTCAAGGTGCCATACTTTGGGGGAGGGTGTTTGGAATCCACCAGCACATTTGAAAAGGAATATGAAGATGTTACCAGTAGCTATAAATACATATGGTGATGGTCATTTTTTTTTTTTTGGAGCAAAGGCAACGCATACTTTCCGTCTAGTAACAGTTTGGTTAGGTTCTTTTGGTTTTGTAGAATTGTTATCTTGCTGTGATTATGTTCTTTTAACAGTAAGAAAAACCATGTAAAAAGCAGGGTGTTTAAAATTCTGGGGACTGAGACTTGGAAAGAAAGCTGGCCCAGCAATCTATGTGGTTCCGCTGTGCTGTGATGAGGAAGTTGATTTGGGTGGCACAGAAGGCGCTATAGCGCCCTCTAAGGGTGGTAGTTACTGGATTATTATATTTCGTTGACATACTGTTTACTCATTAAAAGTCTTGGGAAAGCAAATTTTTAACTACTTTTACTCCAAGAGAATGAGCTCTATTTCGAACAAGGGAAAGCTTTCTACTTCTACCCAGGAAAGAGCTAACGCACGGTGTGGGCTGGGAAAGGACAACTTCCTAGGTTTTCACAGTGAGGTTCATTTTGTGATCTGGTAACAGGTCATAGAATGCCAAATTCTTATGCTCTACACTGGAAGCACAAAAGACTTCCAAGGAAAATCGCAATGATTTTTGGATAGCACTCACCTCTGCTTCTCTATATTATTTCAAATAGTAGAGTTGATAGCATCTCTCTCTCCCTTACTCTCTCATTCTCTCTCTCTCACACACACACACACACACACACATTTTAGAATTTTTTTTAACAGTAGTTTGAGGTTCACAGCAAAGTTGAATGGAAGAAATGGAGATATCCCATATATTTCTGCCACCCACCACGTGCATGGCTACCCACTATCAACACCTCCCACCAGAGCACCATGTTTGTTTCTTGATGAACCTACACTGACATGTCATTATCATTTAAAGTCCATAGTTTACATTAGGGTTCACTCTTGTTGTACATTCTATGGAGTTAGACAAATGCATAATGATGTATATCCACCATTGTACTGTATCCACCATGGTACTATCATACAGAGTAATTACACTGCCCTAAAAATTTTCTGTGTTCCACTTAATCATCCCCGGCCCCCAACCTCTGGCACTCACTTTTTTGTTTTCACTGTATCCTCAGTTTTGCCTGTTCCAGAATGTCATATAGTTGGAATCCTGCAGTATGCATATTCAACTAAACATACTCTTATAAAACTAAACATTTTTTTATGTTTTAGGCTTTTCAGATTGGCTTCTTTCACTTAGTACTGTGCATTTAAAATTTCCTCATGTATTTTCATGGCTTGATAGCTCATTTCTTTTTAGCACTGAATAATATCCCAGTGTCTAAATGTATCACAGTTCATTTATTCATTCACCTACCGAAGGATCTCTTGGTTGCTTCCAAGATTTTTTTTTTTTAGCAATTATGAGTAAAGCTGCTATAAACATCCATGTGGGCCAGGTGCAGTGGCTCGCGCCTGTAATCCCAACACTTTGGGAAGCTGAGGTGAGGGGATCACTTGAGTCCAGAAGTTTTACACCAGCCTAGGCCACTTGGCAAAACCCTGTCTTTACAAATAAGTTTTTTTTTAATTGGCTGGGTGTGGTGGTATGTGCCTCTAGTTCCAGCTACTCAGGGGGCTGAGGTGGGAGAATCACTTGAACCGGGGAGGTCAAGGCTGCAGTGATCCATGGTGGCACCACTGCACTCCAGCCTGGGTGATGGAGTGACAGAGTAAAACCCTGTCTCAAAAACAAATAAAAATCCATGTGTAGGTTTTGTGGAGACATGTTTTCAACTCCTTTGGGTAAATTTCAAAGAGTGAGATTGCATGGTAAGAGTATGTTTAGTTTTATAAGAAACTGCCAAACTGCCTCCCAAGTGGCTGTACCGTTTTACACTTCACAAGTAATGAGTGTAGTTTCCTATTGATCTACATCTGGAATTTGGCCATTCTAATAGATGTGTAGGAGGACAACATTATATTTTACACACTTTATAGTTGAAATTTAGTTGGTTACCATTCCTGTGTTGTTTATTTTTTGGTGGTTTTATTGTTCTGATTATTAATTATTAATGTCAGTCTGGCACAGTGGCTCACGCCTGTAATCCCAACACTTTGGGAGGTTGAGGCAGGTGGATCACAAGGTCAGGAGTTCAAGACCAGCCTGGCCAACATGGTGAAACCCCATGTCTACTAAAAATACAAAAATTAGCTGGATGTGGTGGCATGTGCCTGTAATCTCAGCTGCTCGGGAGGCTAAGCCAGGAGAATTGCTTGAACCCAGGAGGTGGAGGTTGCAATAAGCTGAGATGGAGCCACTGCCCTCCAGCCTGGGTGACAGAAAAAGACTCCATCTTAGAAAAAACATAATTATTGTCATTTATCATTAATGAATGACTATCCAGAAACTCATGTCAACTTTATTTGGATGTAAAAAATACTACATGATGTGCTTGCTATTAAAGAATATTTAATTAGGAAAAATGTCATTTTAGGAAACATATCTTTTTATGTAACTTATCCCATCTGTCTGTTACCACTGTCTCTGGGCTCTAATTTCCTCTCCTGAATTGCTTGCTCTTTCAAAGTAGAACATCATTTTGTTCACTTTTGTGTTTTCTCCAATTCTTTTCACATGCCACACACAAAGAAAGAGTGTAATAAGTGCTTGACTAAATATCTCGGATTTTAGAGGAAAAAAAAAAACCAACCCTATGATACAAGCAATTAAGCAAATCATTGGCCCACTTGTTACTTGATGAGAGAGGTCAAGTACCTTGCTCTTGATCATATAGCTAATAAGTGGTAGAACTTGGGTTCAAAATCAGGCAGTTTGATTTTAGTGTTTCCTATCCATAGTCATATGTATGTATGTATGTATGTATGTATGTATGTATGTATTAGTAGCCACCCCACTCCCTAACTGATATTTCCTCCCCTTCCCTCCTATAGGAGCAACTCTGCTTTTTACAGGGATATCCAAACCTCCTTTATACAGTCCATTTGCTGGGGGCAGCTGATTCCATTTCTGGCTACTGAGATGGGGCATGTACCCAGGTGGAGCCTATACCAATGATGGACAACCATTCCTTGATCAGAGTTATTGCATCCAGGGTGGGTAGTGAGCCTGCAGGTCATGTTTGCTGAGAAATTTCTGGGAAAGAAGTGTCCTCTGTTTTAGAAAAACTGGGAAACCAGCTTCTTTCTCTATCCTTAAATATGAATGGAGGCAGAGACCAGGCAGTTGTGGACAGCCAAAATAGGATTGCTGGGATTGAAGATGACATTGCCAAGGGCAGACAGATGTCGAAGTCAACCTGGTCTCTGATGACACTGTTGAGCAATTGAACTGAACCATTCCTGAAACTAACCTTAAGTCTAACATTTAGTCATGTGAGCTATTAATTATCTTTTATCATTTGAGTTGGTTTTTTTTTTTTTTCGCACTCAGTGGAAACTATTCATGGCCACAGTAAGGGAAGATAATATTTCTTTCTCAAAAGCTAACTAGAACTTTGATAGAGTATGGTTATTATGCTTGGAAAAAACTAATTAGATCTCAGTATTCAAGAGCTATGTGATAACTGGTTCATGTTATATTTACAGCTCTATATTCAAATAAAACCCAAATGTCAGATGCTTGAATATGAATATAAAAATATCAGGACCTGCTGTTACTGCAGCTGAAACTGAATTACAACTCCCTGAGGGAGAATCAATAATTTTCTTTCAAGCCAGACTCAAGATTCCTAAATGTACTTCCAAATAACAAATAATAAATGGCCAAGGAAAATATTTTTAAAATACCTCTACAGAGGATAAAAATTAGGGGGAGAATGCCACTTGTCTGTTATAAGAGTTGGAAAAATCCTCCCTGAAGCTTTTCCTATATATTTTTCTTCTCCCTCAGGGTATAGGCATTAAATAACTTTTACGGTGAAAAATTCAGTTGTTTGGGATTACAAAGACAAATAATCAAAGATAAAATCTTTACCTTGAGGGCCAGGTATGGTGACTTACATCTGTAATCCCAGAGCTTTGGGAGGCTGAAGGAGGAGGATGGCTTGAGCCTAGGAGTTCCAGGCTGCAGTGAGCTGTGATGGCGCCACTGCACTCCAGCCTGGGTGACAAGGTGAGCTCATGTCTCTTAAAAAAAATTGTCACTTTGAAAGAGATTTTCTTTAATGTTTTATTTCATTGGTTCCCAACTTTAGAAGGGCAGAGCTTGTGTTGGTACAGAACTAAGAAAGTATAGAGAACAACAGCAACAAAAATACCTTCAGAATAAGGGGAATGTATGTTCATTCTCCTTGGTTAGAAAACATACGAGCCTCTCTTAGTCCGAGGTTGCCATTGTGTTTTCCTTTTTTGACAGAATCTACAGGCTTAATACTTTCCTTTCCAGCTTGAAAGGATCTCTCCTTCTTTCCGCTCCTTGGTGCTCTATCTTGAAGAGTCAAACAGAATTATAAGATGCTTGTTTAAATTGGGAAGAAAACAATCATTTTCTGTTTTGTTTTATTTGTATAGAGCCTCCAGCCAGCTAATGTGATGGACACAGTATCTGGAGAGTCCTGCATTTCAAAACTTACTCCAAGGAAGATTACTTTGATTTTCAAAGTCCCTGGACCACAGAGAAACAGAGCTCTGGCTGCAAGACACTTACTACAGAGCCACATGGTGAGATTGCCATAGAGAAGAGACATAAATAACCACAACTGACAGAAAATAAAGCTGGCAATCTCTAGAAATGCCTGAATACATTAAAATGAAATATAACCCAAGACTCTGGTTCTTTAGACCCCATTGAATACTTTGTTCTCAGCCAGCTGATAAAATTTTAATTTATCATTGCATGTTTATGACAAAATATAACATATTAATTGCGTCCATTAATTGTCTCTCATTCATAAAAATGGCATGTGTTGATGATCTACATTAAATTGTTTACCATGTGTAGTATTATAGTGATAATCTATGAATAATATAAAAGTTTGCAGAAAAAGTATATGGAACTGTAGAAAGAGATAAATTTTTAAATATTTAAGGTTTTGATCTGCTCATATAATGAACTGGTGTTTTAGCCATTTGAGCCACCTAGTGGTAATAGATGTGAGATATGATTTCTTATTCTGAGAAACAATGTTAAAGTTTAACAGTTTCCAATTTAAAGAGATTGAACTAACTAAAGCGAATCATAACCATTATATATTATATATTTAGCTTTTGAATTAATATTTCTTTATTGGTAGAATATTAAATATTAGAAAATAAATTATAAAAAAGTTTTGTACTTATTTCTTCTAATAGAGGCCATATAACCAAGCAAATTGAAATGATAAAAAATTATAATTGAAGCGGATTCTTTCAAAAGGTATAAGAAAGAAAAGGTGATCAAATATTTAGTGGACTAAAATGAATAATGCATTTTCCAACTTAATTGTATTCAAATGTAACCTTAGATAAGTGGTCTCATGTGTAGTCATATTCTCTCAATCTGTCTTCTAGCCAGTCATTAGTCTGTCTTCTTATATTTAAAGAACAAAACTGAATCACTAATCTGCTCAGTGGTCCATTAGAAATACTCTGTAACCAGATTACACTGTGTCTAATTTTAGATTTCTTTAACTGGGAACTGTAGATCAAAGCAAGTTTCCATTTTGGCTCTGTTCTGGTATAATAACTTCCAGCAGAGCCAAATCGTGAAATACTGCTAACTTCACGTGTTAGAATCCACATTCATCTTTGCCTTGTTAACTTTTAAAGAGTTTTTTATTTGTTGTTCCAAGACTGCCAGGTTCTTTGGTTTCCTGCTTTCTTAAATTGCCGTATGTCTCTAAATAGGTTTTTTTTTTATAATCAGAATTAGCACAAAGATAGATAGATTTGTCTTCTTTGAACTCACCAGCCTCCCTGCTTGGTAGGATTGCAAAACTATCTTATGAACCCAGCAGAGAAAATATCCTCTCTTCTTGATGATCTTGCTTGTTGGAACTCTGACCTTCTCCATTTCTTCCATGGTTTCACTGGGTAACCTGAAGACAAATCTTCACGTGTGGTTCCTGGAAGCAGTGGCATCTAAAGCTGATCTAAAGTCTAGAGGATTGAAGAGTGCCAGCTGAGAGCAGACAAAACCTTTAAGGATTAATTGAGCAGGGTAAAAAGGCAATAGAGTCTAAAAGAGGAAGAGCTTCCCTAATATATAAGATACCCAGGAAGATCAGTGGGTGAACAAGATAATGGAGGGAGAACTCTGCTACAACAGAATGGTGTCTGTTATTTTGCAACCCCCCCTTTTTTTTTTTTTTAAAGAAATACCATTTTTTTCTGGATAGAATGTGTGAATTGAGGGGTAGAGGTGTTTCCTAGGCTGGGCCAATCAGAGAATTCCATGAGTCGTTTTGAACTTAGTTCTGGTGAGAAGTCTGAGATATTCTCTGGTGTCAAACTTAGGAGATGTGAATTGTGGTGCTGCTTCCTGCTTTGTGGATAAAATCCATCCAGAAAATGAGATGACAGCCAAGAGCAGAAACAGGCAGAGACACAGACGAGGGAACATGTCTGAGCCATGCTTTCTGGAACCAGCACATTTCCCCTTTTACCTCAGCTAGTTGGAGTTGAGTTTCTGTCACTTATAACCCAAATAATTGTGATTAGTGCAGAACAGATACTCCTGAATAGTCAAGTAACTTGTTCAGTGAACAGTACATTCTAGAAGGTGAGAGAAAAGAGCAGTTTCCAGAGTCCTGAGAATCAGGAAGATAATGATCAGCAGTGCCTACCAAGACGTGATATTAATCAAAACAGGGTAAGTGACTGCATTTAATATTCATAAGACACTGAGAGAAGGTGTGATGACATGAGTGTCTGAAGAATTGCAGGAGATGAACTTTTCATTTACCTTAAAATGCTCATTCCAGACCATACATGTTTCCTTCATTTCTTAATATTAAAATATTTTACTAATATATTGTGATGACTAACTTTTGCAAGTAGGAAGTACCAAGATGCCTAATAATAGCTTCTGGGTTGGGGCTGAGGCCGTGTCAATATTGCATCTGTTATGCCCATGGCCCTATTTCAGTAAAACCACTCCACTGAGCAAAGGAGGCTTTTCCAAAACCTTCAGTCCCCAGCCGTGTTTGGTATCAGTGACCTGCCTGTCCCCATCCTGTCCCCATCTCACTCACAGCTCTTTGGGACAATTCAAAATTTGAAAAATTGAGTCTTCCGTTTTTCAAATTTTGAATTTTCAAATTTGAAAATTCAAAATTTGAAAAACGGAAGACTAACACAAAATTCCAAAGTGAACTTCAAAAATGCACAGAGACTGCAGAACAGTAAGTAAACTCGCTTAGAGAATATGAGGGAACAGGGCTTTCCTTTTTTCTGGGTGCAATTTTAAGAAGAGTAGTAGACATCAGCTAATGCTAGGGCCTGGCTCATATTCAGGTGGCCTTGCTTTCCCATCTTCATCTCATTAGCCACAGGCTCATTGAATGAGCTTATTAACAATCATGGCTTTAGCTTCTACCAAGGTGCTAATGGCTTCCAAATTTACATCTCTAGTACTAAACTCTTCCTTTTTTTCTTTTTTGAGACAGACTCTTTATCAGTCAGGCTGGAGTTCAGTGTCGTGCACTTCAGCCTCAACCTCTGAGGCCCAAGTGATCCTCCCACCTCAGCTCCCCAAGTAGCTGGGACTACAGGTAGGTGTCACCATGCCCAGCTAATTTTGTTTCTTTTTTGTAGATACAGGGTCTCCCTATGTTATCCAGGCTGGTCTCAAAATCCTGGGCTCAACTGATCCTCCTCGATAATAACTTAATCGTATATTTAAAAATAAAGAATGTAATTGCATTGTTTGTGACCCAAAGGACAAATGCTTGAGGGGATAGATAGGGTTATTCTTCATGATGTGCTTATTTCACATTGCATGCCTGTATCAAATATCTCACGTAAACCATAAATAAATATACCTACTATGCACCCAGAAAAAATTTTAAAAATCATTAAAAAAAAAAAAGATTCTCTTGCCTTGGCCAAGGTACTGGGATTACAGGCATGAGCCACTGTGGCAGGCCCTAAATTCCTTCTTGAACTCAAGACCTGTGTATATGATTATGTACTGGAAATTTTTTCTCAGTAGTCCCAGGGAAACCTCAAAATCAATGCATCTAACAACTAAACTCTTCCTGAGTTCTTCACAGTCTCTGTGTCGGGGAGTAGTATTACTCTATCTGATTGCTTAAGCCAGAAACTTATGAATCATCAGTGATGTCCTCATTTATTGAGCCCTACATCTTCTCAGTCATTATGGTACTTTGACATTATTTCTATTATTTCTCAAAAGCACCTCTTTCTATCCCCAGTACTATATCCTTAGTCAAGATTCTTATTGTCATTTTTTGTATGTATTATTACAATAGCCTCTTAATTTCTTTTCCCAGACTTGAGTTATTCACCTATCAATATCATTCTCTTTTCTGGAGTTAACTTTTTAAATTGAAGATCTCGTAATATCACTTTAAAAATCTTTCATGAGGCTGGGTGTCATGGCTCATTCCTATAATATCAGAACTTTGGGAGGCAGAGGCAGGGGGATTACTTGATGCCAGGAGTTTGAGACCAGTCTGGGCCACATAGTGAGACCCTTGTCTCTTTAAAAAGAAAAAAAAAGAAAACAAAAACATTAGCCAGGTGTGGTAGTGCAAGCCTGTAGTCCTAGCTACTTGGGGGGCTGAGGTGGAGGATCACTCAAACTTAAAGTCGAGGCTGCAGTGAGCAGTGAGGTACGATTGATTGCACCGCTGCATTCCAGCCTAGGTGACAGAGTGACACTCTGTGTCAAGAAAGAAAGAAAAGAAAAAAGAAAGAAAAGGAAAGAAAGAAAGAAAGAAAAGAAAGAAAAGAAAGAAAGAAAGAAAGACAGAAAGAAAGAAAGCAAGAAACAGAAAGAAAAAATCTTGCATGAGCTCCTTTGCCAAGGAGCTGTGAGTTCTTTTGCATGACCTTTTTCATTCTCTCCAACATGGTGGTTAGCCAGTCCCTCCCTTCGACTCCACATTCCAGCCAGGCTAGTTGCTCCTCAAATGTGCTGTGCTCCTTCCTGCCTTGGTGTGCTGGCTGCTCCTTCTGTGAACATCCTCCCCACTGCTTCTGCTTGCATGGCTTCACAATTCAGCTCAGATGTTTCCTTTTTTTGAAAGCCTTAACATTTTTTTCTCTGTGAACACATCTACTATAGCATTGCCGACCTATCATCTAGTTACTTCTAAGTTTCCCCAAGTGTGTTGTAAACTCCTTGAAGCTAAAACCAGCACCTGGATGTTCAATGAATAATCAAATAGATATTTTATTCAACGAGTAAGTTCAAAGGTGATTAAAACCATGAACTCTTTACTAATTATCCTGTTTGGTGTTTACATTCTGGGCAGAATCAATTCTGAAACAAGTAAGAAAAATGAAGATAGCAGGGGTGTTATATTAGTATTGGTAAAGGATACCACAAAGGAGGAATCTCCTGCCATTATCCACCCACTTCTAGCAGAAGAGATTGGTGGGTGAGAGAAATGAAATATGGTAACCTAAGCTGACATAAGCTAGGGTGGGTGGAAGGCAGTCATTGCATTCCGATGGAGTAATACCTGGGTAGAGGTTCTGCTCCACTGTTGGTGGTTAAGCAACTGTAACAAACATTGGCGGCTGTCTGAACTTTAAAAGCCTTTGATTGTCCAAAAAAGACTGGGAAATACCTTTCTAGAAGAAAGAAAGAAAGAAAGAAAGAAAGAAAGAGAGAGAGAGAGAAAGAAAGAAAGAAAGAAAGAAAGAAAGAAAGAAAGAAGTCGTGTAGCATCCTATGAGGACTCAAACAGAAGAGTGGATGTGATTTGGATTTTTATGCTCCCAGCTCAAAGGAGTTGGCCAGGTAGCTATTTTCAGTTTTATCTATTTAGAATATTACTCAATAACACTTAGCAGATAGCTAACAAGATAGTATTTAATTATTATTTTTTTTTTGCATTTTCTTAAAAAATAGAGACAGGGTCTCACTGTGTTGCCCAGGCTGGTCTCACACTTCTGGGCTTAATGATCCTACCACCTTGGCCTCCCGCAGTGTTGGAATTACAGCGTGAGCCACTGCGCCCCACCAGCATTTAACTCTCTGTAATTTAACTACATTAGTCCTCAAGATCTCTGCCCCTTTCTTTCTGGGACCCTTACCCATCTGAATTATCCACAGAAGATACCTTAACCTTTACGCTCCATAGAGGGGAGCTAGAGATACATTCAAGGGACATGAAATAGAGGATTTATCATACTGGTTAAATAAGAAATTTTCAGCAGTTTTTATTTAGCACCAACTCAGAAGTTGCTCCAGAATTCCTATACAAAGGAGGATTAAGTACATAACTCGTTTGAGTGGGGAGGGGCTGATTGAGATTATGTAGTAGTGGATAAAGCTACTACTGTATGCTTGAATCCCCTTCTTGTGTTGCCGTGGTATCTATTTTCTTACTGTATTATGCTGGGCATTGTGGGAGATATTTTCAAAAACAACTTGATAAAGATGAACCCTGCTCTCAAGAAAATTAGAGTTCAGCTGGGGGAAAGAGAAATAATAACAAGTTTAAGAGGCTGTTTACCGAGAACAATTTTCTGAGGACAACTGAAGTATAGGAAAATCCTAATGTAACTTGATAGATGAGAGTCTAACAATTTTAATAGAGTAAATATGGGTTCCATATTATTTAAAGATAAATGAAATAATGAGGTGAGCCTTCGTGGCTGGTTAACAGGAGTTCTGGGTCTAACTACACTATTTAATACTTTCAGATGCAAATTGGTACTCCTTGGTGGCCATTGTGTTTAGAAACTGGTTAAATGTCAATGAGGATGATTCTGGCTCTTGTGCTTGGATGGATTTTCAGGGCAGTGGTAGGGATTTTAGAAATCCTTTGGTAACTTGGTGCCCATTTTTTCAGCCTAACGGAGGGAGATTGGGCTGAGAGATTACAGGGGATGTGAGCATACTTCCTTCATTTTCCAACTTCCTAAAACAGGGTTGCCTGCAGTCTTTCCACGCTGTCTTGCCCTCTTCTGTATCTCATGTGTCTCCTCTCCAGAAAATGAGAACTTGCTTGCTCTGCCTCATTTGAAAAATGGGGTCAAGCACAGAAAAAGACAATTCCAATGTCCAATTGCTTTATATCTGAATTTACGTTATCAAGGGGCATGTTTATTAAGGAATTTTTCTATAATAATGTTCTCTTTGAGTTGAAACAAATCAAAGTATTGCCTTGAGGAGAAAGGATTAAGATATAATTATTGTATAAGGTAGATATGTGTGAGTAATCATAACTAAAGTTTTTGAATTCATACTATAAGTCAGACCCTGTTCTAAGCAATTTATTTCTTAGTGGCCCAATGAAGTCTGTACTATTAATATCTCCATTTGAGAGATGTGGAAATTTAGGTATTAAAAAAAGATAATTTTCCCAAGAGCGTGTAGCTAGTGACAAAGTTAAGATTATAACCTCATCCAGTCTTACCTAGAGACCATGTTTTTAACTACAATGTTACTGTGAAGTGAACAAGTATAGGTTGCCATGTTTTTGTTTTTGTTTTTAAATTAGCTCAAATTCACAGCTGGACCATAATAATTAAAAATCTTAATAGCTAGCTTTGTTATAAATGAGAAGAAACAATGAGGGTAGGAAAACTGTAAATACATGGAATTTTGATTTCTAATTTCCAAATAAATTCTAATTTGATTTCTAGTCCTAGCCTCTTACGTTTTCCCAGAGGCATCTTGCTGTCTTATTTGTTTCTTTCTCTAAAATCTTCAGTTTTTCTCTTTTAATTCCTTTCTCTTGTCCATGTCTACTCCATCTTGGGAAAAACTGTAGAGTGACCTAGTCTTGACTGTACCTGCTTTCTCTAGTTTTTAAAAAATACCTGTTTCTCCCGTCTACTCCCTCCATTTCTTTAAGCATCTTCTCTTGAAGGTCCGAATAACCTCTGTGTGAAGTTCAAAGGCATGTGTCGTTTCTATTGTTTCTTGCTCCTTTATTTTCTGTAATACCACAAGGTCTAGCACTTTTGCTTCTTTTTTTCTTTTTCTCACTTCTCATCTTCCTCCCACCCACTCACTGTGTGTTTCTCCAGTGCTTATTTCTTAGAACTCTGCTCTTCTTTTGATGCATTTTCCCCTTTGCAAAGGTCATCTGTTTTCAAAGTTTCATATCTTCCTTTCATACAGGCTACTTTAGAGCTATCTATAACTTAGTAATTTCCTCTTACCTGAATGCCAGTATTTATTTTCAAATGTTTTCTGGAAATTTCCATTTAAATATTTTACAGTCACTATTAAGCTCAAAGTACACAATCCTGAGTTTATAATCAGTATTTTCCACATGGAAATAAGTTTTTGAAAAAGATGAGGGGTCTACTGGGAAAGAACTCACTTAAAGGATGAGATAATTGAAATTAATACAATCTCTAATTATTATTTTAATAATAATCATAGAAAAACATAAAGCATGTGTACTGAACCTGGTACTTTATATATGGATTAACTCATTTAAACCTTAAAACAATTATTATTCTTGTTTTATAGTTGAAGGAACTCAGCTTAGAAATGTTAAAGCAACAGTCCCCACATCACGTCACATGGCTACTAACTGGAGGATACAAATTCATCTCAGGCAATATCCTTGTATTAGCAGAGTCTACTCCTAACCAAGACACTCTATTTCCATGACCTGTTTTCTAATTTCCCATGCTCAAAACTATACTCATCAACGTTCTTTTTTTCTTCCAGTCCAATCAATAACTTCTCTACTTTTCTTTCAAAATGTTTTTGGTGTTTTTATCAGTCAGGGTCTGCAAAGGCATAGATGGCTCACTCCAAAAAGACACAGAGACATGTTTCAGAAAACCAGGAAGAGATGAGGAGGCTCCCAGGTATTAAATTATTGGGATGTTGTTACCACTCCTAGACTTGAAAGGACAAAAAGGATGGCCGATGCTCTGGGTTGCCAGTCCAGAGAAAGCTGATCAGTGGAGCTGGGTCTACCCACCAGTTTCCAGAGGAACACAGCTGCTACTGAACACTGCAGGGACATGGTGTAGGGTGAGGAAGTGAGTGCAGAGAGCAAATGCCCAACGTCTCTCTCCCAGAGGCTTCCAATATCTTGCTTGTGCTTCATAACCTCATGCCTGAATCCTTGCTGTCTCTTCAATAACCTTACTTCATTCCCTTCCGCTCTATCCCACCACCCATTGCCAGATCAGTCTCTGAGATGGTGCATTTCTTACGCCATTTTTCTCCTCACAACCTTGAATGGCTTGTAACTGCTCCAAAGTTTGTTGTTGGTAATCCACAAATCCTGAGTCCAATCTCTCATTCCAGTGTTGTCTTCTGCAGCTCTCCTAGTTCTTTGCTCTAATTGGCCTCCTTACCGTTCCCCCTCTACACACAACTCATTTTCCTGCCTGCTTTAAATGCCATTACTCATAGCCCTCTGTACACCTGAAATACTTTTTGTCTTCCATCTACATATTATATATTCTTCAAGGCCCATCTCTTGTGCAGACCTTCTCTGACTGCTTCTATACACATGGATTCCTCTGTCTTCCCTTGTTTTTGTTGAATTGTGGGTAGCACCTTACCAATTGGGACTTAATTATGTTTGTTTGTTTTATGAGTGTGCATCTTGTGTCCTCTAGCTGAAGGGTGAGGATTCTAAATCAGTGGTGTAGTCCATGTTTCATTGGTATGACTCATTTTCTAAGCTATAACAGTTTGAAGGGGTATAATTTATGCAGTGTGGGTGACAACATCTCAGGCAAGAGTGAACTATGCTGTAAACCTCTTACTATAAAACCAGGGGAATCCCAGCCTCAGGCACCTCCCTCTCCTGTCAGGGTCCCAGGTATTCCCCTTTGCTGCTGGAAGCATATCAGATCAAGTGCCCCAAGATAATCTCTGCCATGCTTGGTCTTTGCTGCCGTAGGCTGCAGGCCTTACTGCAATAGGTCTTTGATGTTGATCAGTGCTCAGTAAGCACCTTTCAACTTTCTTTCTGGGGATTGTTCGTTTCCATGGGATCTGCACATTTCTCAATGTTCATAGTGCAAACCATCCTGTTTGCCAAGAGTTGCCTGTTGGGATGAGATTATTTGAAGTATAACAGAGCTTCATACCTCCAGAGAATTCAAGCCTCCTGACCCTTAGTTAGTATCTCTGGCTTAAGTTGGTTCATGTCATCTCTTTCCCCTCTAGGACAATGCTGGGGACATGGTCTTCATTTCTCCTCTTTGCTCAGGAATCTCAGTGTTGGAGTTGACTGTGAGCTCTGTTCAACTGGAAAATCTCTGAGAAACTCTCTGTGACATGCTTGGACATACCTTAGTTCCTCTAACTGGCAAAACAATGTGTTTTCACATGGCCTTTGCCAGCTATCATCTGCATTGTTGACATATTAATATGTTTTCTCTCTTTCCTTTTCCCAATTACATACTTTAAGGTTCTAGAATGTCCTTTACTTCTACTGGGAAGTTTCAAAACTCAACCTTATAGTAGTCAGGTAGAGGCAGGAGGAGTTAAGAGACAATAAGTATATGCATTACGTTAGTCTTTTAGATGATTTATCTGGCCTACTATCTAGAAGCTTTTCTCATCTTTTTGTATTTTTCTACTACCTTAAAGTAACACGAAATGACAGGTTCTCCAATAGCTTAGTCTGAACTGGAGGAATTTTAATCCTAAGAACGGCCAAAGTATTTCAGAGGAAGGAAGAATTTACATGGTGAAATCGATTAATAATGGATATCTTGAGGTCTTCTGAATTATATGCATACACTGAAAAAATAATTGTGCTCATTAATTTTAGAGCAAGCAAATTCAACTTTCATCTTTTAAAAAATCTATGGTTTGTATTAGGTGACAAAATCTATTCTCAAAAGTCAACAACAGTTTGCTTGCTATCTAGATGTTTCTATCAAGTGAAAGCTATATTGCCTTTTAAGAGTTGATTGTAGAAGTGAAAAACATCACCAGACCAGTTAAATCCAGACACAGGGAATGGAGGGTAAAAAAGAATCCTTTAAAAACGCTATCACCCATACAAGAACCTTCTCTGAAGATTCTGGCATCATGAAGGAACTTATCTGTCTGCCTCAACGGTCATAAAATTGCACGCTGTGAAACAAGAAGCTAGAGCTAGAGGGAAACAGAGAAGGGGCCTGGGTGATTTCCTTTTGCAAGCACAAAGACCTCCTTCGTTGGAAGGAAAGGAAAAAAAAAAAAGCCAGAAGCTGAAGTTGGTGGGTTTGAGGGCTTGCAAATGCAGGCAGTTGAAACTTTGTAAACAGTTAGCATAAAACTCATTTTTAATCTCATAAACTTAATTTTTTCTCCTAGCATATGGGATGCATAAAAAGGAAATAAAACTTTAGTAAATTGAGCCTTACTTGTGCTTTATAAAAAAGAAATTGAATTGCTCTAATGGCAGCTGCAGCTGGCTTTCAGCTTCGAACAACCAATGTAAATCTAGTTTTTAGTGCTTGATTTAGTAAACACTCAGCTGCAAACGGGCTTCAACAGCTCTGAATGCAAGGTTTTCCGTAACGGTGGTTTTGTAACCTCTGTGTGTTATGCCTAAAATATGTGAAGGAGAGCAGAAACCTTGATTGAGATATCATACAATTATTCTTTCCTCTATATTTAAAGCTGCATAGACTTTGCTACTCATTATACATAGAGCTAGCACTAATGGGTCATAACAGGCTATGAATTTAAATTTATGTGCACTAGTCATTGAAAATAAACAAAAGTAGAGTACTAAAAATGAGTTGGGGATCCGTAGTTGAGTTGGGGATCCATAGTTGAGTTGGATGCATTTGTTGGCTACCTCAGAGTGATCATCACAGCTTGTTTGTGACTCTGCCTTTCTCTGAGTCTTTTGTGAGGCTCCTACATACTGAAGAGCCTTGAGAAATCATATTCTGCTTGGCAAAGGCTGTACATGCCCGGCTTGTAATTTTTGCTAAAAATAGGGAAAAAATCTTGTTCCTGATGAACGAGATGAAATGTCCAACTGTTTTTAAATGGATGCATCACAAACCATTAAGATTATCATTCTAGTCTATCTAGAATATTTCCTAGTGACCTGGACTTAGTGGGGGATTTGTAGTGTTCTGGTGGTTGTCACTTTTACCATCACTAGATATCCACAGGTAGACAAAATGAAAGTCGGTATCTTACAGCATTGTTGCCAAAGGAAACTTAAAAAAAAAGTCCTGGCTATGATGGCCAGGGTTAACTCTGGGAACAATTTTGAATTAGGATAAATCAGTGCCTGTTTCTTTCTCACTTAAATGTCTTCCAATATCTCAGGCTTATTTTTAGCTGGCTGTCAACCGAACCTGCCTAAGATATCAATTGATAAGTGTTAAGGTACTCTATTTCTCAGGGGTATTTCCAATTTTAAAAGAGACTCGTGAAGGTGGAAAAGTCCTAAGACCCCCAGTTTGGGATGTTTGCATGACAGTTTCTGGGTTTGATCTGAGTAGAGGGCAACTTGTTCTAAGGCTGGCTCTGGGCACAGTGGCCAGAGTTTTGAGAAGTAAATTTACACACATCCTTTTTCCTTTTTCCCACCATCTGGTTGTTCAGCTGCCAGCAACTGGAGCTATTAAACAAATGGGGACTTTAGGAAATTTGAAAACTGGCCTGCTGCACTGCATGGTAGGTGGAGAGAGAGTCACCAGCGATACCCCTACTTGTGGCTTGCTGTTACGGCGCTGAGTGACCTTAAGGAAGTCACTTCAACTCTCTGTGCTC
This sequence comes from Cacajao melanocephalus, assembly GCA_963573385.1. Lineage (NCBI taxonomy): Eukaryota > Metazoa > Chordata > Mammalia > Primates > Pitheciidae > Cacajao > Cacajao melanocephalus. The sequence goes on along the minus strand of CAUYLG010020069.1, from coordinate 85,375 downwards.
CTGCCTGGCCTTTTCTTGCAGGATCAAATAAAATCATGAAAAAGTACAGTGAAAACTGTGAAGTACTACACCATTGCGAGAGCCTTTGATTATTTAAGGCAGTGAAGGACACATACATAATGAATAGTAGCTTCTTATTCCCAGGGAGAGGGTAATTATCACCTGTACCATTGCGATTCAGAGAAATAATGTGAGCAAGTGACAGATCTTGTTATACCTGTAGGTGAAAGTCTGGAACTTGGATCCTTGACTATTTAGACAATTCAAAAGGATGGAAGCATTACAGAAGTTAAAGAGAAAACATTAAGGTAAAGACACTGGGCTATTCCAGTGTAATCTGTATCCTGTAACCTGAATCCCCGGCCAGGGTTTCAAATAATACCAGGCCTCTTTTTAATATTCAAGTTAATCTCCTGAGAGCCTACCTGTTTATACTGGAGGTATATATTGGAGTTCCAGCTTATTATTATTATTATTATTTGAAACAGGGTCTTACTCTGTCACCTGGGCTGGGCTGCAGTGGTGTGATCTCTGGCTCAGGCAGTCCTCTCACCCCAGCCTCCCAAGTTGTTGGGATCACAGGCATGCACCACCATGCCTGGCTAACTTTTTTGTAATTTTTTGTAGAGACAGGGTTTCACCATCTTGCCCAGGCTGATCTTGAACACTGGGCTTAAGTGATCCACCTGCCTTACTCTCCCAGTGCTGGGATTATAGGCATGAGCCACTGCACCTGGCTATCTTATTTTTCTTTAATTTTTAAAATTATATTTTAAATGAAAAACTGTATATGCATGTAGTTTAAAAAGTCGAAATGGTAATAAAAGATCTATTACAAAATTCAGCAGTCTCCTGACTCACCCCTTCTCCCTTCTCACAGGTCTCTTCTCCAGAGGGCAATCACTTCCAACTCTTTAACTTCCTTTTGGCGTTTAACATCTCAAAAGTTCTAAACACTACACATATATTGCTATCTTTTGATTTGTCCATTCTAGACATCGTCTATCGAATTCTTATTATGGAAAACAGAACTGGCTTTCTAGACTGCCATCATTTTGCTTCCTTTTTCTCATTTTCCCAATATAGTCCAATTACAATTTTGGTTAAATCAGTATTGTCATTGTAATATTTTTTATAACTGAGTACTGCAGTATGCAATGGTCATTTTTCCTTCCTTCCTTTATGTTTTTCTTAAAGATAATTAATGCCTTTTTTTATTCGCTTAGTTTTCTTTGTACCTATTTTTAAGTATTTCCATCTTTTCTAATGGCTGTTTTTAGTAAAATGTTACACAAAGCTGTTCACAATAGGATATCTATCATTTTCCCTTTGCATTTTTTGAGAAACTGCCTCTAGAGACTTTTCTTCTTCCCTCTAGGCTGGCTGGATATCTTTGAATTACTTCGGTTCCAGGCCTTGGTGAACTTTCTGAAGTTTTCCTTTAAACCCTTTTTCTAACTCTTTTTTGTTAAAATTAGAGAATATCCTCTAGGAGTTTCATCTAGGTTAAATGTTACAGTAGCAGAGGGAATCAGGATGATCACTCCTTCATGCCAATCACCCGAATCACACTGTTTCATTCATTCTCTCTGCTTGGTGGGTGTTCTGTTATCACTAGGGAACTCCCTTCACCATCATCTTGAAAACTCTCTTTTTTTCTCTCTCCTAGTGTGAGTCTCCTCTTTCCTGTAGCCTACATATTCTTAGTTTACTCCCTTACTCTGGTGAGGGCATGATATGGTTTGGCTGTGTCCCCGCCCAAATCTTGGTTTGTATCTCCCAGAATTCCCATGTGTTATGGGAGAGACCCAGGGGGAGGTAATTGAATCATGGGGGTTGGTCTTTCCTGTGCTGTTCTTGTGATAGTGAATAAGTCTCACAAAATCTGATGGGTTTATCAGGGGTTTCCGCTTTTGCTTCTTCCTCATTTTTCTCTTGCCGCTGTCATGTAAGAAGTACCTTTTGCCTCCTGCCGTAATTCTGAGGACTCACAAGCCATGTGGAATTGTAAGTCCAATTAAATCTCTTTTTCTCCCCAGTCTTGGGTATGTCTTTCTCAGCAGCATGAAAATGAACTAATGCATTAAATTGGTACCATAGAGTAGGGTGTTGCTGAAAAGATACCCCAAAATATGGAAGTGACTGTGTAACAGGCAGAGGTTGGAACAGTTTGGAAGGCTCAGAAGAAGACAGGAAAATGTGGGAAAGTTTGGAACTTTCTAGAGACTTGTTGAATGACTTTGAACAAAATGCTGATAGTGATATGGACAATAAGGCCTAGGCTGAGGTAGTCTAAGATGTAGATGAGGAACTCATTGGGAATTGGAGTAAAGGTGACTCATGTTATGTTTTAGCAAAGAGACTGGTGGCATTTTGCCCCTGTGCTAGAGATTTGTGGAACTTTTCACTTGAGAGAGATAATTTAGGGTATCTGGCAGAAGAAACTTCTAGGTAGCAAAGCATTTAAGAGATGACTTGAGTTCTTTTAAAAGCATTCAGTTTTATAAGGGAAGCAGAGCATAAAAGTTTGGAAAATTTGCAACCTGACTATGTAATAGAAAAGAAAAATCCATTTTCTGGGGAGAAATTCAAGATGGCTGTAAAAATTTGTATAAGTTGCAGAGAGCCTAATGTTAATCTCCAAGACCATGGGAAAATGTCTCCAGGCCATGTCAGAGACCTTCACATCAGTCCCTCCCATCACAGGCCCAGAGGCCCAGGAAGAAAACGCTGTTTCGTAGGCGGGGCCCAGGGTCCTTGTGATGTGTGCTGCCTAGGGACTTGGTGTCCTGTGTCCCAGCTGCTCCAGCTATGGCTGAAAGGGGCCAATGTACAGCTCAGGCTGTGGCTTTAGAGGGTGGAAGCTCCAAGCCTTGGCAGCTTCCACATGATGGTGAGCCTGCAGGAGCACAGAAGTTAAGAATTGAGGTCTTTCCCCTAGATTTCAGAAGATAAATGGAAGAATTGAGGTCTTCCGCCTAGATTTCAGAAGATAAATGGAAATGCCTAGATGCCCAGGCAAAAGTTTGCTGCAGGGGTGGGGCCCCCATGGAGAACCTCTGCTAGGGCAGTGCAGAAGGGAAATGTGGGGTCAGAGCCCCAACAAAGAGGCCCTACTGAGGTACCACCTAGTGGAGCTCTGAGAAGGGGGTCACTGTCCTCCAGACCCCAGAATGGTAGATCCACTGACAGCTTGCACCCTGTGCCTAGAAGAGCCACAGACACTCAACGCCAGCTTGTGAAAGCAGCCAGTAGGGAGGCTGTACCCTGCAAAGCCATAGGGGCAGAGCTATCCAAGACCATGGGAACCCACCTTTTGCATCAGCATGACCTGGATGTGAGACCTTGATTCAAAGGATATCATTTTGGAGCTTTAAAATTTGACTGCCACGGTGGATTTTGGACTTGCATGGGCCCAATTACCCCTTTGTTTTGGCCAGTTTCTCCCATTTGGAATGGCTGTATTTACCCACTACCTGTATCCCATTGTATCTTAGGAAGTAATTAGCTTGCTTTCGATTTTACAGGCTCATAGGCAGAAGGGACTTGCCTTGTCTCAGATGGGACTTCGGACTGTGGACTTTTGACTAAAATGAGTTACAACTTTGGGGAACTTTTGGGAAGGCATGATAGGTTTTGAAATGTGAGGACATGAGATTTAGAGAAATCAGTGGCAGAATGATATGCTTTGGCTGTGTCCTCAACCAAATTTCAACTTGAATTGTATCTCCCAGAGACCCAGGGGGAGGTAATTGAATCACGGGGGCCTGTGCTAGTCTTGTGATAGTGAACACATCTCGTGAGATCTGATGGGTTTATCAGGGGTTTCCGCTTTTTCTTTTTCCTAATTTTTCTCTTGTGGCTACCATGTAAGAAGTGCCTTTCAACTCCTGCCATGATTCTTAGCCTTACCCAGCCATGTGGAAATGTAAGTCCAATTAAACCTCTTTTTCTTCCTAGTTTCGGGTATGTCTTTATTAGCAGCATGAAAAAGGGACCAATACAGGACATTTTCAATAGCTTCCTGAGAAAGTGTGCATGAAAAGCACACCGTTTGAGACCTTACATTTCTAAAAGTGTTTTAATTCTACCTACCCTGCAATTTATGGCTGGGTGTTGAATTCTAAGTTGGAAGTAATTTTTCTTCACAATTTGGAGGGCATTGCTCCAGGTCTTCTGGATTCCAGGGCTGGTGTTGAGAAGCACAAAGCCATTCTGAATCCTGCTGCTTTCCACGTGACTTCTTCTCCCTCTCTCTTTCTTTCTAACTTGCAGAAACGTTTTGAAAATTAATTTTGGCAGTATTCTGAACTGATGTACCCTTGGGTGAGTCTATTTTCTTCCACCGTGCTGGATACTCAATGGACCTTTCAAAGTAGAAGCTGATATCTTTTAGTTCTAGGAAGTGTTGCTGATCATCTTATCTCCTATTTTCTTGTTTTTTTCTGACAATCCTATAATTTTGATGTTCGACTTCTTGGACTTGTGTTCTAATTTTCTGATTTCTCTGGTTCTTCTTCTTTTTAGATTTTCTCCTGTTTTTTGGTTTTTCTAATCTTTACGTTAGATTTTTAAAAAGAACACTTTTTATGCTCCTTTTTGGTGTGTTCTGTTCTTGCTTCATTAATGCATTATCTTTTCCTGTGCCTCTGAGTATACGAGTTACAGTTTCTGTTTTCAAAGTATTCTTCTTGCATTGTTTCAGTTTCCTCCTAGTTGCTTTTTTTCTGTTCGTTCTCACCTTTATCTTTCATGTAGGTTTCCTCACACTTTTGGTAGCTCTTGCATGTCTACTCATGATCAAGATTAGGGGACTGAAAAACTGATCAGGGTACTGTGACTATGGTTGTACTTGTCAACTTTGAGCTTCATTGTGTGATCATGCTCACGTGGGTCATTTGTTTGCAGAGCTCTGAGTGTCAATATCATGAAGTCTTTTTCTTTTCCTCTCTTACTATTTTGGTAGACTTCATGGTTTTTTTCTTTTTGTTAAAATTTCGGGATCTACATAGCAGCATGCACTGCAATATCTTATTATAATGCTGGTGGTTTTGAATAACTTTTTATTTATTTTTTTTGAGACAGGTCTTGCTTTGTTGCCAAGGCTGGAGTGTAGTGGCACAGTCATGGCTCACTGCAGCCTTGACCTTCTAGACTCAAGCAGTCTTCCCACCCCAGCCTTCCCAGTAGCTGGCACTACAGGCATGCCCCACCACACCTGGCTAGTTTTATTTTATTTTATTTTATTTTATTTTATTTATTTTTCATTTTGTAGATACAGCGTCTCTCTATGTTTCCCAGGCTGGTGTCAAACTACTGGGATGAAGTGATCCTCCCACCTTAGCCTTCCAAAGTGCTGGGACTACAAATGTAAGCCATCAGGCCAGGCCTTAAATAACTTTTGTTGCTGAGTAAAACATTTGCAAATCTTGTTTCTTGTGTCTTTTACTGATCTTCTATGCTACTTAACTATACAATGTGGCTTATGACATAGTGTCCCTTGGTATTATAGTCTTTCTGAAAAAGAGATTTTTTTTTCCCTATTGCAAAACAAAAGAAGTATTTCCCAGTCTCCTTACTTTGAAATACATGATTTTCATCAGCTGCCTTTCTTTTCTTGGCAGTAGCCATTTGGAAAATGACAGACTCCACTCACACTATCCCCCTCCATTCTCCCACCATCTGCTTTTCCTCCAAGCTTAAAGAGACTGATATCTACCTGCAAGACAAATCCAATCAACCATTATCCTCCAGCAACTGCCAGACCCTGCTAGTGGCACATCCATCAGTACATGAGTTGTATCAAAGCTATAGGTACCTGTTCTGCCATCAGTTAAATGAGAAGGTTCCTGATATTAGAAATTGGGCTACCCTGATTTCCCAAGCCTCTCTTTTCCCATCTCTCCAAGGCAGGTAATAACACTAATTGGCAATGTGGTCCTGAGCATTAAAACAAATCATTAGGCTGGAGGCTTCTCATCACTGCTTGAGGGTAATTTCAGAACCTGGGGCTTTTCCAGAAGGCTTTTGAAGGCTCTGAAACATGCTTACTCTGCAGGAGTATGCCGGTGCCCACTGTGCCCTAAGATGTGGACTGTGCAGCGTTCATTGTCTCAACAATTACTCTCGGCAAGGTATTTTCTTGTGGGGTTGTTTTTGTTACTCCTAAAATATTATTGCAGAAAATAAAACTAGGTAATGAGAAATAATTGCATTTGATTTCTAGTGTTTTTTGTTTTTGAGACAGAGTCTCACTCTGTCACCAGGTGCCAGGCTGGAGTTCAGTGGCACGATCTTGGCTCACTGCAACCTCCACCTCCCAGGTTCAAGCAATTCTCCTGCCTCAGCCTCCCAAGTAGCTGGGACTACAGGCATGTACCACCACACTCAGCTAATTTTTGTATTTTAGTAAAGATGAGGTTTCACTATGATGGCCAGGATGGTCTCCATCTCTTGACCTTGTGAACTGCCCTCCTTGGCCTCCCAAAGTGCTGGGATTACAGATGTGAGCCACCATGCCCAGCCCCTAGTGTTGTTTTAAGAGGCCAATGCTAGCAAACTACCATGCTCATTCTGTTATCTCTTTTCAACCAAGGATTGTGTCAGATGGACTCCAATGAATGACTTTACAGTGGTGCATACTATGTACATACTAATTACAGACCAAACATGTCTATTCAATGAGAAAAACAATCCTAATCTGTGGAGATAGTACCATAGCATGAAAAGACAATGGATTCTAGTGCCAGATTGGCCTGAGTTGGAGTTCTATATCTGTCTTTTACATCAGGGTTCTCAACCCCTGGCTGTGGACCAGTACTGGTTTTGGTCTGGTACTGGTCTGTGGTCTCTTAGGAATGGGCCACGCAGCAGGAGGTGAGTGGCAGGCAAGTGAGTATTACTGCCTGAGCTCCTTTTCCTTTAAGATCAGGGGTGGCGTCAGATTCTCATAGGAGCACAAACTCTATTGTGAACTGCACATGTGAGGGATCTAGGTTGCACGTTCCTTATGAGAATCTAATGCCTGATGATATGAAGTGGAACAGTTTCATCCAAAACCATCCCCCAGACCTTGGCCACCCCCTAGTCCATGAAAAAATTGTCTTCCACAGAACCAGTCCCTAATGCCAAAAACATTTGGGACCACTGCTTTACGTGTTTGACCTTGTGGGAGTGACCTGGCCTATTTGGACTGTAATATTTTTGTCTGTAAGATGGGGTTGATAACACTTTGCAGTACTGATGTGACTCTGCAATGAAATTTATGTTCATAAAGTACCTGGTACATAATTGGCACTCAGTAAATACTCGTTTTCCTTTCCTTTATTCTGTTATAAAACCATTTTCTGTTTTATTATATTTATTTTAATAATATGTTACATGTACTTAAGTGGGTGTGTTTATAGCAATATAATGCCAAATAGTTGTCTTTGGTAATATTCTGAATTTCATTGTGAGCTTTCCACACATTGCCTTGAGTGAACTTTTCAAGCATGGTATAAGTTACAGGGTTCCCTGTTGTACCACCATTGTATGATGGGATGAGTTGCTCACTGGCCATAAGATGCGCACTATGTAGGGACAGACAGCCTCAGGCTCTCTTCCTTGTTTGATGCTGCCATTTCTCAGTGACCCCAAAAGTCACCGCTGTAGGAGCAAGGCATCTCTCCCATAGATAGACTTTTCCTACCCTGGAGTGAGATGGACACAAAGGAAATAAATGCCATTACTGTATTAGTTGCAAATGCATGTGTGTTAAGTTCTCTTTCCCAGATATTATTTGTGTACTTGGTTTGTTAGTTAAAATGAACCTAATGGTGCTTTCAGCAGTACTCCTTTTATTATTGTCTCTCTCTATGTATTTGTATGATCTGATATTTTCTCTCTCCATGAATTTGTTCCTAACTTCAGGTATCTTTCACCGTTTTTGGTGGGGGGAGCGGGAAGAGGGGATTTCAGTTTTGAGTTTGTGAGAAGCCAATTTGTATTGAATGTCTAGTTCATTGATATTTTATTTTATTTATTTATTTAGTTTTTTTGAGATGGAGTTTTGCTCTTATTGCCCAGGCTGGAGTGCAATGGTGTGATTTCAGCTCACTGAAGCCTCTGCCTCCCAGGTTCAAGTGATTCTCCTGCCTCAGCCTCCTGAGTAGCTGAGATTACAGGCACCTGCCAACATACCTGGCTATCTTTATCTTTTGTTTTTCTTGTATTTTTAGCAGAGATGGGATTTCACCATGTTGGCCAGGCTGATCTCAAACTCCTGACCTCAGGTGATCTGTCTGCCTCAGCCTCCCAAAGTGCTGGGATTACAAGTATAAGCCACAAACCCCTGGCCCATTGATCTTTTAAATGAAACATTTTATTAAAGTCTCATCATCCTCTATCCATAGGATACATCCTAGTGACAGAAACTCCAGTCAACTTCCAGGTACTCATCCAATGGTACAAGGGTAGATGGGCAATATGTTTATTAGGATTATCTTAAATTATAGTTTGAATTATTTTAAGTAGACCCCCAAAATACATCATTATAGGTATTCAAATTATGTTAAATTACAGCTAAAAGTTTTAAGTAGACCCTCAAATACATTCTTCTTAATATCTGTTGAAGACATATGCCACACTTAAAAAAAAATTTAAGCAATTCTTAAATAGGTTCAAAGATTTTTACCCCCTCTGCATCTTTACTGAAGTTTAATTGACAAGATGTACAACCTGATTCCTTTCTATATGTATGCATAGTTAATAATACTGTATGGTATACTTGAAATTTGCTAAGAGGGTAGATCTTCAGTTTTCCCAGTTTTTGGTGATAATCATTGACCTACATCCCCTCTACACACACAGAAAAAAATAAAGGAAAAAAATAGTAATTGTGAATTTTGTGAATTTTTTTTAAAATGGTAGAAAGAGGGAGGTCACAAAAAGGGCATAAAAGATGCCTCTGTGTGTGTGTTATGTGTATTGTGTGTTATGTATGCAGCCCTGTCCGAATTGCTTTTCAAAGCAGACTGTTAGACTCTCCCCAGGCCTTGGTGGAAATAGAGTCTGTCAGGAATAAGAAAAGGCCAAGGGCTCTATTTTCAGTTGACTCTTTTCTAAAGAGGTCTCACACTTTAGAAAGGCAAAGATCTTCACTATCTTCCCCTTTGTACGGGTTGTTCTTGGTAACTCCCTTGTATTCGGCAACCATTAGGCTTAGAAGCCGTGTAATAACCATGAACCAATGAGGTATTTATATTAACTGTTTGTAAGAAAATGATAGATAACTAGAATAGGTGGTAGTTAAAACCAGAGTCTTCAGAATGAGACAGATTTTAATCTTTTACTAGCTGTTCAGTCTCTGTACATTTTTAATCTTTAATTTCTTATCTAAAAAATTGAAGAGAATGATAGTTCTCAAGTTATGGAATGAGAATCAAATGAAATAATTATTGTATATTATATAATATCATCTTAATACAAATTAAATTTTTAATGAGAATTTAAATAAATTATTTTTATTATATTAATGACCATATCAACATTTATTAAACATCCCTTGTGATACCTTTCTATGTATATAAGTTCACAAAGATATTGAAATCATTTTTTAATGTAAATAGGATCAAAGTATACATGCTGTGATGGTAAATATTGAGCATTAACTTGATTGGATTGAAGGATGCAAAATATTGTTCCTGGGTGTGTCTGAGAGGGTGTTGCCAAAAGAGATTAACATTTGAGTCAGTGGACTGGGAGAGGCAGAACCACCCTCAATCTCGGTGGGCACCATCTAATCAGCTGCCAGCGTGGCCAGAATAAAGCAGGCAGAAGTTGGAAGAACTTGACTTGCTGAGTCTTCCAGCATTCATCCTTCTCCCATGCTGGATGTTTCCTGCCTTGGAACATTGAACTCCAAGTTCTTCAGCTTTTGGACTCTTGGACTTACACCAGTGGTTTGCCAGGGGCTCCTGGACCTTAGGCCACAGACTGAAGGCTGTCCCATTGGCTTCCCTACTTTTGAAGCTTCCTTGCTCCTCAGCTTGCAGATGGCCTATTGTGGGGCTTCACCTTGTGATCATGTGAGTCAATACTCCTTAATAAACTCCCCTTTATATATACATCTGTCTTATTAGTCCTGTCCCTCTAGGGAACCTTGACTAATACACATGCTATTCTCTTACCTGATTTATTCACTAGACTACATGTTGTAAGACATTTTCCAAGTCAAAAATGTAAGTCTTCATCATCTTTTCGATGGTTATAGACAATTTTATTCAATATACCTGTAATCATTTATATACCCACTCCTCACATGTGAGCCCTTATTTTGTATCAATTTTTAAAATTAAAACATTCTGGAATGGATATTATGGCCACACTTTGTGTGTGTGTGTGTGTGTGTGTATACATGTGTGTGTGTGTTTTTCCCTGCAAGGTAAATTCTAAAGAAGCGAGATCACAGGCTCCTTAAACACTGTTATTTTAACTAAATTGGTCCTCTTTAAAACAGTTGCTTATCTCTGTTTGACACCAATGCAAAGTGTGGTTTTGATAATTTTCTCAAAAATGTTCCTTACTAGCATTTTGTATATTCTTGTTTTCATTTATTTTTAATTATACAAGTTATATAAAATTTGCTGGTAAAAAAACCTACACAGATATAGAAAAATTATTGATACCACAATCTCTTCAAAAATAAACAGATAACCACTGCTATTAATTTCTATGTCAGTAAACATAGAGCTACCCCATCGTTTGAAGCTCCTGTACATAGATATTCCATGATTTAACCACATTCTAAATTAGGGCATTAAAAATATTTTATAATGTTCACTTTCATAAGCAATGCTCCAGATAAAATTCTTTTTTTTTTTTTTTGAGACAGAGTCTCGCTCTGGGGTGTAGTGTCACAACCTCTCCCTCCTTGGGTTCAAGCAATTCTCCTGCCTCAGCTTCCCAAGTAGCTGTGCGCCACCATGCCTAGCTAACTTTTGTATTTTTAGTAGAGATGGGGCTTCACTCTGTTGGCCAGGATGGTCTCGATCTCTTGACATGGTGATCTGCCCGCCTCGGCCTCCCAGAGTGCTGGGATTACAGGTGTGAGCCACTCTGCCCGGTCCCAGTTAAAATTCTTTACATGCTCCTATGTGCATGTATGAATATGTCTGAGGAACAGATAACTAGAGTGAAATTGCTGGGCCAAACGGTATGCACAAATGAAGCTTTAATGGATAACTGCACAATTGTCTTCCAACAAGTGTTACAAATAATTCACATTTCAACAACAATGCAGGAGAATGCTCATTTTTTAGACACTCTTGCCAATACGATAATATCAGTCTAAAATAATTTTTGGTAATTTGATGGGTAAAAGAAATGTTGTTTTAAGTTGTATTTTAAATTATTATTATTATTATTATTTGAAACAGAGTCTTTTTCTCCCAGGATGGAGTGCAGTGGTAAACACAGCTCACTGCAACTTCACCTCCCGTGTTCAAGCAATCCTTCTCCTCAGCTTCCCAAGTAGCTGGGACCAGAGGTGTGCACCACCATGCCTAGATAATTTTTAATTTTTTTGTAGAGATGGGGTCTTGCCATGTTGCCCAGGCTGGTCTTGAGCTCCTGAACGCAAGCAACCCTCCTGCCTCAGGCTCCCAAACTATGGGGATTACAGACATGAGCCACCGCTCCCAGTCATATTTTAAATTAATAATGAGATTGAATAATTTTTAAACCTTAACGTCCCATTCATAGCTATTGCCAATTTTCTATTAGGTTGTCTGTTTCTTATTGACTTATAGTTTATTTTATACATATGTTTGTACATGTGTGAATGTACGTCCATATATCAATTATTTTTCTTTTGTATATGTTGCTAATATTTTTTCTAGTTTGTTGTTTGATTTTTAACTTTTGGATAAGGTCACTTCTTGTATAGTTTTCAAAGTTACATGAAGTAATATTTATTAACACATTTTTCGGGTCTGTGAATGCATTTTTTAGTACAAGGTAGTAAACACATTCTCTTATATATTTGAATTTTTTAGCTTTATATATCCTTTAATAGCTTTATTGAGATGTAAATCATATGTCACACAAGTCATTGATTTGAAGTGTACCATTCAATGATTTTTAGTATATTCTTAGAATCGTGCAGCCATCACCACAATCAATTTTAGAACATTTTCATTGATCCTCAAAGAACCCTTGTACCCATTTGCAGAAACTTGACATTTTACCTCAACACTGTGACCCTCCCCAACCTACCATGCAACCACCAATCTAATTTTTGTTTCTTATTTTTGCTTATTCTGAATATACCATATAAATGGAGTCATATGTGGTCTTTTGTAACTGGTTTCTTTCACTTAATGTTTTTGAGTTTCATCTATGTTGTACAGCTTTGTATTTCACCGTTAGATCTTTAATCCATCTGGAATTCATTGATTTCTATCAATTGAGTAAATAGTTGTATGTAAATTTATCTTTTAAAAAAGGATAGCCAGCTGCACCAGTACTATCTACTGAAGATTCAGTCCACCCTTTTCCACTAACCTAAAATGTCTCCATCATCCATATGTATGGATCTATTTCTGGGCTTTACTTCTTTATTTTTGAGCCTCTACCACACTGATTTAAGGATTCTAACTTTTTTAGAGATAGGGTCTCACTCTGTTGCTCAGGCTGGTATGCAATGGCCTGATCATAGCTCACTGCAGCCCCAAACTCCTGGGCTGAAGCAATCCTCCTACCTTAGCCTCACAAAGTGCTGGGATTACAGTCATGAGTCACCATGCCTGGACCTCTTCAGTATAGTTTCACTATCTAGTAGGGCAAGTCTTCCCTCATTTTTTCCCTAAGGTTATCTTGATTTATTCACATTTTCTCTTCCATTTTAATTTTAAAATTGGCTTGTCAAGTTTCATCAAGATATTGGTTAAATTTTGATTGGAACTTCATTGAAGTTAGAGGTTTTTTTTTTTTTTTTTTTTTTTTTGTGATGGAGTATTGCTCTGTCTCCCAGGCTGGAGTGCAGTGGCATGATCTTGGCTCACTGCAACCTCTGCCTCCTGAGTTCAAGCAATTCTCCTGCCTTAGCCTCCCTAGTAGCTGAGATTGCAGGCATATTCCACCATGCCTGGCCAATTTTTGTAGTTTTAGTAGAAATGGGGTTTCACCATGTTGGCCAAGCTGGTCTCAAACCCCTGATCTCAGATGATCCACCTGCCTCCGCCTCCCAGAGTGCTGGGATTACAGGCATGAGCCACCATGCCTGGCCTAGAGATTAATTTTTGAAGAAATATTATGTTACCTTTATAACATTGAGTTTTCCTGTATTTTCATTGAATTTATAGCTGTATTTTAATTCAAAGGAAGATAGATATTCCATCTGGAATTAACATTTTAATTGTTATCAGTGTATAGGAATGTCATTTACTGAAGTAGAAACTGTAGAAGGAAGTATAGAATTTGATCAAAAAACAATGAGATCTGCTTAGATCCATTCTGCCTAAGATGTTGATGAGAAATGAAGGTGGAGATGCACACACCAAATATTGCACCATTAATATTGGTGATTTTTTGGAATGGCAATAAAAAGGTAGATAGTCTGTAAAGTGTTTTGAAAAAGAATTTGGCATTTTGGCCAAAAATATGTGAAACTACTGGATTTGAAACCAGTGGAGCTTCTAACTTACAGTTGCAAAATGCTTTTTTAATAAAATAGGGAAAACTACAATAAACAGTTTAATTGTACCATCTCAAGTTGAAGTCAATAGTTATTCTTGAACTCATAGCTGATCACACAGCTTCCTCTTTCTCCATGGATTTTCTTTTCTAGGGGTAGGGAGTGGTGGGGGATGGGGTCTCACTCTGTCACCGAGGCTGGAGCACAATCATGGCTCACTGCAGGCTTGACCTCCTGGACTCAAGTAATCCTCCTGCCTCAGCCTTCCAAGTAGTTGGAACTACAGGCACTTGCCACAAAAGCTGGGTACTTTTAAAATTTTTTGTAGAGACAGAATCTCATTATGTTGCCCAGGCTGGTCTTGAACTCCTGGACTCAAGCAATTCTCCTGCCTCTCAGCCTCCCAAAGTACCAGGATTACAGGTGTGAGCCCCCATGCCTGGTCTTTCTCCAAGGTTTGGCTGCAGTTGTATCCTTCCATTATCTCAGCTGTCAGCATAGCAGGTTGTAACCTAGATTTCCTAGGCCACCTAAATGCTTAAATCAAAGTGATGGTAACAGTAGTCAGTGATATGTCTCTCCTCTGCACACCCAAACTCTTGTAGGATCCCTGATCTCTCTCTTTGATGTCCTTCTTAAATATTTAGGAAACCTTCAGGAGAATCTTGGTGGATTTTCAAGCAGAGTCCTCTTGGTTTCTTTGCAGAGCCTGATATCTCTCCCTCTCCTGCTAAGCCTCTGTCATGGTGACCTGCTACACTATTCTTTGATGCCCACCATGGCACTATGAAGGTGCCCAGCACAGAGTCAGAGTACCTTTTAGTCAAGCCACATGGACTCTCTACCTGCTGTGTCACTGATGCTGCAGAAGATGTTGTATTCTCTACCAAAGTTGGGAGAATCTTTCCCCTTGTACCCAAACATCATGTAATACTCTTATCTGGGCAGGGCCATGCTGCCTTGGGCTCTAAACACACTCTTGTCTGCATGGGATTGAGTGGCTGGATGGGCTTAGTGTTATGCTCAGCATCCTTCTTACTCTCCAGTTGGCCAATGTGCTTGGGGCCTTGACCTTGAACCAAGCTTGTGTGCCTGATTTCCAGTCTTTTCCGTCTTGGTTCCATGCATAAATAGACTTCTAGGGTCCCATTGAGGACTTCTAGATACCACCAGAATGCCTGAATCTTAGGCTGACTACAGTTTAGGTTCAAGCTAGAACCCCCTCTACTCATCTGAGGAAATGACTCAGAATCATGTATTAAGTTTGAATCATCCTAGTAGGCCTGGGCCATCTGCTCTTATGTGGTAAGGAAAGAGACAAATTGTGATTTCAGGCATCTGGCTTTTGCTATTAAGCCTTATTATCCTCTCTTATTGGTGAGAATGATATATTGTTTAAAACTAAGGAGTTGTGATAGCATGTTACTGAACCTACAGCAAAATACCATCTTAGTTACATTTATGATTTGATGCCTAAACTAATGGAATGATCATGAGAGCAGCAATGAATGGTGCATGCAGAAAATCGGGACATGGACAAAAACCAGGCTATTTCTCATTTATTGGCATCTTTTTTAAAAATTGAGAGTGGTTGAGAGTTGTCAGAAGGCCTGGATGGTCAATCTCCTTGCCCCAGTAGTGAGTACTGACAGTAATTTTTGTTTGTATTTGTCTTTTCACTGCAAAAGGATGAGGAAAATCGGTGACTTTAACCTGTCCAAGTTTTCAGGATCTGCTGCTGCTATTGTTCACTGCAATTCCTTAGGTTTAGATTAATTGGTACCATTGGGAACACGTAGAAGTTCATTTTAGAGAGTGCCAGCTTGACGACTTTACAGAGTCTTACAATAGTAGACAGAGGTAGAAAGGTAGGTATCAGACATGAGCTTTAGAAGCATGTTGCTTTAATCCAATCTCTGCTTTTAGGCAGATCTCATGATGAAAACTTCCTTACAGCTTTCTAATCTATTCTAATTTTCCCAAAGACATCTTGTGGTTACGTATCCTGTGTCTCGTAGGCATTATTATTTAGAGAAAGCTTTCCAACTTTTGAAACTTGAGTCATTTATTCCAGTTTTATCTTTAGTGAAAATGACAGATTCTTATTTAGTTCTTCTGGCTTTAAATTGCACATGGAATGGGATGTAAAGGAATGCATGTAAGTTCTGATGTCAGACAGACCTGAATTTAAACCCTGGTTTCACCACTTGCTAGCTGTGTGACCTTTAGCAAGTCACTTAACCTCTCTGAATTTCTCTTTATTTAGCTCTTAAGTGGGGATATAATGCACATATCATCAGGTATCATAGAAATTAAATAAAATAATGGATGTGAACATGGCTGGCATACCTTATTGTTCAACAATTGTCCTTGCCCTATGCGTTATTTTCAGATATGCTATAAATCCAAGTCATTATTTCATATTGATCTTGCTGCTTATGTAGCAGGTGACGTCAGCAAAGAAAGAGTTCATTACAGTAAAGGAAATCTTTAGAAAGTTAGTTATAGCTTGAAGATTGGACTGGAATCCTGGAGATGGAATTATTTTGCAACCTAAGATTAGTTCAGGGAAAAAGATTAATGAGTCACATTATACAAACAGATCAAGGTATTGACAAATGAAAATGTTCTGATTTGTAGCTAGAGTTGATTTAATAATATTTGTGCAATAACAACATTAAATTCAAGGTCTCTCCTAGCAAACTGGACTTTACTGAGAACTTTCCTCTCAGAGGTAAGGTCCTCCTCGCTGGAATCACAATCTGACTGATCGCTTTGGGTACAGCCCTCTCTGTGGTGCAATTTTAGGGCCGTCTAGAGTTCCCACTCCCTCTGCAAGTCTCAAACACTTTGCTATTTCTCTTCCCTCCTCTGATGTAGCTATTGAAGTGATTGAAGCTTTCATCTACCTCTTTCTATGAATTAAGTTAGCTGAAAGAATCATAGAATAAGCCAGCATCAGAGATTAATACCTTAATTGGCACAGATTTATTTGATTAACCCTAGCAGAGAAAAGAATTCCAAGTTTAAATGGTGTTGAGGAAGAACTAGTCGGGTTCCGGAGTGGGATCCTTGGGAAGGAGCAGATCATCTACAGGGACTAGGTGCTACTGATAAGAGGCAGTTATTACCTGAGCTGCCAGGACATTCTGCTTATGTTCCCATTGATGTTGGCGTCAATTACATCTTGCTGTGGCATTTGCTGTCTTTATTTTCTGTTTCTATTTGACTTTGAGACCAGGTCTTGCTCTGTTGCCCAGGCTGGAGCACAGTGGCATGATCATAGCTCACTGCATCCTTGACCTCTTGGACTCAAGCGATCCTCACATCTCAGCCTCCCGAGTATCTAGGACTATAGGTGCTCACCACCATTCCTGGCTAATTTTTAATTTTTTTTGTAGAGACAGGATCTCATATTATTGCCCAGGCTGGTTTTGAACTCCTGGGCTAAAGCACTTCTCCTACCTCGGCCTCCTAAAGTGCCATGATTACAGGCCTCTGTTTTTATATTTCTGTCATTCCTACTAGACTATAAAACTCTCACAGGAAAGGAGTTCCCGTTTCATATCTCTGAAATT
This sequence comes from Cacajao melanocephalus, assembly GCA_963573385.1. Lineage (NCBI taxonomy): Eukaryota > Metazoa > Chordata > Mammalia > Primates > Pitheciidae > Cacajao > Cacajao melanocephalus. The sequence continues at coordinate 68,122 of CAUYLG010020069.1, read as the reverse complement.
CTCTGAGTGTCTTCCTTGCACCTAGTGGGTGTATTCAATAAATGTCTTCCTTACATCTAGGAGGTAGCCAATAAATGCCTATTGAATGAAGAGTCATTGAAGAAAATCTTTACTTTTTTTTGGCCTAGGACTGAACTGTATAATTCTACTTCTATTTGTTGCTTCATATAACTTCCCTTCTGTGAAGTCTCTTCTATTTTCTGCCCAGCTTTGGACCTGTCTTCTCCTTCCTTTTGATCTTCATGACCATTACCTCCAATACATCTGAACAGTCTCATCTCTCAGGTGAAGCATACAGCTGTTTTTTTTTCCTTCCTTCTCACTAAATTCTTGGTATCCAACCGATGCTTACAGCAACCAGGAAGAAATCCACCATTTCACTTCAAAATCACATAAGCAGGAAATAATCAAAGTTCACTGTGCTTTTGAAGTGCTCTCTAAGTTCAATTTATAGTACAAAAACCAATCAATTTACTAATAAAGGTGAACAAATATAATTGAACACACCAACTATATGCCAAGTCTGGAAATAGACAGTAGGTAAGATAGATGCTCTAGGGTATTCCTGAAAACGCGTTGATGACTAAAATTCCATTGTCCTGAACAATTTTTAAAATCTGGTCAGGAATATTGAAAATATTTTACATTGTAGTAAAATTCATCTTAATGTTTCTTTCATTGAAATGAACTACATTGATTCATTCTCCCTTTTTTTTCCTATGAGGGAACAATAGGTTCAGGGTTTTTTTTTATGATTAAAATTTTTATTTAAAGTGACTACAGAATCATATGCAGTTGTAAGAAATAATAGAGGGACCCTATGGACTCTTTATACAGTTTCACCCAATAATAACATCTTGTAAAACTGTAACACAATATCACAACAGGATATTGACACTGCTACCCTCAAGATACAGAACATTCCATTATCACTAGGATATCTCATATTACCCACTTCTTTCCTGCCAACCCCCTTCTTAACGACTGGCAACAACTAATCCATTTTTCATTTCCTATAATTTTTGCATTTCAAGAATGTTCTATAATGGAATCATTCAGTCTGTCACCTTTTGAGATTGTTTTTTTTTTTTTTCACTCAGCAGAATTTTCTGGAGATTCATCCAGGTTGTTCTATGTATTAATACTTCATTTCTAGCCAGGAGTAGGGGCATGCCCTATAGTCCCAGCTACTAGAGACGCTGAGGCAGGATGGTTGCTTGAGGCCAGGACGATTGCTTGAGGTTAGGAGTCAGAGGCTGTGGTGAGCTATGATTGCACCACTGCACTGCAGCCTGAGTGGCAGAGTGAGACTCCATCACAAATAAGTTCATTTTTTATATTACTACAGTATGGATGGTACAATAGCTTGTTTAACCATTCACCCATTTCTAGTTTTTGACTATTACAAATAAAGCTATTATAAACATTTGTGTATAGGTTTTGGCATGAATATAGTCTTCATTTCTCTGGGATAAATACCCAGGAATGTGATTGCTATGGTAGTTAAATGTTTAGTTTTTTAAGAAACTAATGGCTGTGCCATTTTACATTCCCACTAGCAAGGTATGAGTTATCCAGTTTCTCAACTTTCTTGGCAGCATTTGGTGTTATCATTATTTCTTATTTTAGCCATTCTGATATGTGTATAGAATTATCTCATTATGGTTTTAATTGCATTTCTCTAATGGCTAATGATGTTGAGTATTTTTTCAAATGTATATTTGTCATCTTCATGTCTTCTTTGGTAAAATGTGTCTTCATGTCCTTTGCTTATGTTCTAATTGAATTGTTTGCTTTTTACTGTTGAGTTTTGAGAGTTCTCTATATGGTCTAGATACTAGTTGCTTTGTCAAATATGTGGCTTACAAATATGTGGTTGCAGATATTTCCCTTTCTTTAGCTCATTTGTTCATCTTCTTAGTAGGATCTTTCACAGAACAAAAGTTTTAAATTTTTATGAAGTCAAATGTATCCATTTTTACTTTGTGGATCATCCTTTAGATGTCAAGTCTAAGAACTCCTTTTCTAGAACCCTAAGAATTTCTTCTATGTTTTATCTAAATGTTGTATAGTTTTACATTTTACATTTAAGGTTTGATACACTTTTAGTTAATTTTTGCACGTTAATCTAATTAATTGTGTATAGTGTGAGACAGATTGAAGTTTATTATTTTTGCCTGTAGATGTCCAATTGCCCCAGCATCATTTGTTGAAAAGGCTAACTTTTTCTCTATTGAATTGTGCTTGCACCACTGTCAAAAATTATTTGGGCATATTTGTGTGGTATATTTGGGTTCTCTATTCTTTTCCATTGATTATGTGTCTTTTCCTTTACCAATACCACATGGTTTTAACTACCGTAGCTCTATAATATGTTTTAAAATCTTTTATTATTCTTTTAAAAAATTGTTTGAACTATTCTAGTTTGTTTGATTTTCCATATATATTTTGGCATAATTTTGTCTGTGTTTGCAAAAAATTTCACTGGAATAGGAATTGTGTTAAACAAGTATATCAATTTGGGGGTAAACTGACATCTTTACCATGCTGAGTCTTCTAATCCATAAATTCAGAAACTTTCTATTTGTTAAGATCTTTGATTTCTTTAATCAGATAATGTCATATAGTTTTTATCCTGTGAGTCCCATACACATTTTGTTACATTTTCACCCGAGTAATTAATTTTTTGAGCAATCGTGAATGTTGTATTTTTATTTTTATTTTGTTCTCCTTGTCACTTGTTTTGGGGGCTGGAGTGCAGTGGTGTGATCTCAGCTCACTGCAACCTCTACCTTCCAGGCTTAAGTGATTCTCGTGCCTCAGATTCCTAAGTAGCTGGAACTACAGGCATGTGCCACCACTCCCACCTAATTTTTGTATTTTTAGTAGAGACTGGGTTTCACCATATTGGCCAGGGCTGTCTTGAACTCCTGGCCTCAAATGGTCTGCCTGCCTGGGCCTCCTAAAGTTCTGTGGTTACCAGCATGAACCACTGTGCCTGTATCTGTGTGTTTGTTGCCAGTATATGAAAATGCAATAGATTTTTATATGTTTGTCTTATATCCTGTGACCTTGCTGAAATCATTTATTAGTTCTAGCAGTATTTTTTTGTAGATTCCATTGACGTTTCTGTGTAGAAATAATGTCATGAGCAAATAGTGACAGTTTTATTTCTTCCATTCTGATCCATATGTGTCTTTATTTTTTTCCCCCTTGTCTTGTTGATTGCACTGGCTAAAACTTCTAGCACTGTGTTGAATAAGATTGGTGAGAGTGAACATCTTTACCTTTTTCCAATCTCAGGAAAGTATTCGGTCTTTTACCATTAAGTGTGTTAGCTACAAGATTTTTTAGATGCTCTTTATAGGTTCCCTTCTATTCCTAGTTTTCTGAGAGCTTTTATCATACATGGGTATGAAATTTAGTCAAATGCTTTTCTTCATCAATTAATATAACCATGTGTGTTATATCATACATGGGTATGAAATTCAGTCAAATACTTTTTCTTCATCAATTAATATAACCATGTGGTTTTTTCCTTAGTCTGTTATGGTAGAATATATAGATTGGTGGCTAGATGCAGTGGCTCATGCCTGTAATCCCAGCACTTTGGGAGGCTGGGGCAGGAGGATCACTTGAGGTCAGGAGTTTGAGACCAGCCTGGCCAACAGGATGAAACCCCATCTCTACTACAGATATAAAAATTAGCCAGGCATGGTGCCAGGCACCTGTAATCCCAGCTACTTGAAGGGCTGAGGCAGGAGAACTGCTTGAACCTAGAAGGTGGAAGTTGTAGTGAACCAACATTGCACCACTGGACTCTAGCCTGAGTGACAGAGGGAGGCTCCATCTCAAAACAAACAAATAAACAATGCCCCCCCAAAACCCAAAGAATATATAGATTGATTTTAAATGTTGAAACAGCCTTGCATTTCTTGACTAAACCCCCCTTGGTCATGGTGTCTAATTCTTTTTATATTGCTTAATTCTCTTTGCTAATATTTTGTTATGGATTATTGTATCTATATTCATGAAGAATATTTTTCTGTAGTTTTAATTGCTTGTACTGTCTTTGGAATGGTATTAGGGTAATACTAGCTTCATAAATAAATTGGGATGTTTTAATGCCTCTTCTATTTTCCAGAAGAGATTGCATAGAATTGGTGTTACTCCTTCTTTAAAAGCTTGGCAGATTTCTCCAGTGAAGACTTCTGGGCCTCCAGATTTCTTTTTTGGAAGCTTAAAATTATGAGTGAAATCTCATCAATGTTATGTATGGGGCTATTCAAATTTATCTATATCTTATTGGTTGAACTGTATTTTATTCAAGGAAGTAGATTATTTCTTCTGAGCTGTTAAATTTATGTGTGCAAAATTCATAGTATCCATTTTATTGTATATAGGGCTATAGTGATATCCCATGTTCCATTCCTATAAAAATTGGTAATTTGTGCCTTCTCTCTTTTTCCTTTCTCAGTCTTGCTATATTTTGTCAATTTTATTGATCTTTTCAAAAGACCAGCTCTTTGTTTCGTCAATTTTCTCTTTTGTTGTTCTGTTTTAAATTCACTGATTTATGCTATCATCATATTTTCTTCCTTCTGCTTGCTTTGGATTTATTTTGCTCTTCTTTGGGTTCTTGAGGTAGGAGTTTGGATTATTGATTTGAGACTTTTCTTCTTGGTCTGATGTACATATTTGCAATTGCAAATTTCTTCTTCATCATTACTTTAGCTATGTCCTACAAATTTATACATTAAACATTTTTATTAAGCACAATATATTTTTAAAATTCCCTTTGAGCCTCCCTCTTTGACCCATGGATTATTTGGAATTGTGTTGTTTAGTTTCCAATTGTTGGAAATTTTCCTATTGTCTTTATGTTATTGATTTCTAGTTAGATTTAATTGTGATTAGAGAAAACACTCTGTAAAAGTTCAGTTCTTTTAGATGTTTTGAGGTTTGTTTTGTGGTCCAATATTTTGTCTATCTTTGTATATCTTTCATAAGAACTTGAAAAGCATTCTGCTGCTGTTTGAATATCCTATAAATGTTCATTAGATCATGTTAGTTGATGCTGTTGTTGAATTTTTTCATATCCTTACTGATTTTTTGGTCTAGTTGTTCTATTAGTTGTTGAGAGTAGGGTATTGAAATCTCCAAGTATAATGTGAATTTGTCTATTTATGTTTTTAGTTCTGTTAATTTTTACTTCACACATTTTGCTGCACTGTTTGGTACATACACATTTAGGATTGCTGTGTCCTCTTGGTGAATTGACCCTTTTATCACTGTATAACATTCCCCTCTGTTTCTGGTAACCTGCCTATATTGTTATACTTGAAGTGAGTTTCTTATAGACAGCAAACAATTGGGTCATGTTAATTTACTCTGACAATCTCTGTTCTTTAACTGGTACATTTACACCATTTACATTTAATATACTTATTGCTGTGTTAGGGATTAAGACTGACATTTGCTGTTTACTGTTTGTTGTCTCTGTTTTTCATTTCTCTGTTTTCTTTTTCCTGTGGGTTATTCAAACAATTTTTGAGAATTCTATTTGGGTGTTTCTATATGGTGTTTTTGAGCGTATCTATTTGTAAATCTTGTTCAGTGGTTGCTCTGGGTATTATATATACATAATTTATTATTGTGTACTGGTATTATTTACTGGTTCAAATGAAGTATAGAAATCTTATGCTTCTTTACCTTCCTTCATCCCCTTTTTTTATATGCAATTCATTGTCATCATTGTAGTAGTTATATTCTACAAAGTCTCTCTGAATTAGCAAATACTAAACCATTGCTCCTAGGGGAAATACAAGGTTAGATTCCTGGGTGCCTCAGGTAATACTATTATCAACTGATCAATACATAACCTTGTTTCATAAATGTTTCTATTTAAAGATACATTTAAATTCAATTAACATTGAATTCATGGCCAACAGCATGTAAGTCATGCCTGAATAAGCTTATCTAATATATATAGTTTCTCCATAAGGCACATCACAGCTTTTTTGCACTTAGAAACACTAGACAGCATTTCAGCACTACATTGGGGATCATTTTAAACAGTGCATTCACCAACAAAATGTAACAAAATGCAAATAACATAGCATTAGATAGACTATGAAAAAGGCACTTGTTTATATGAGCTGAAACAAAAGGTGACAGCCATGTTCAAGCTCAGCTTGAAACATATTGTAAGACTCAAATTTTCTACCACTCTGCACATGTTTGTGAATGACTATGAAAGTGCCATATTAATTTGATGGTTACAAATAAAATTCAATGAATAGGAAGATTCACAAATACAGAATCTATAAATAATGAGGATCAACTATACTTTTGTTCTTGCTTATTGATATAAAATTTTTCTTCTTTTATCATTTCTTTTCTATTTAGGGAATTTTCATTATCCGTCCTTTCAGGATAGGTTTATTGATGACAAATTCTCTTTATTTTTGTTAGTGTAAGATCGTCTTGATTTCCTCTTTATTCCCAAGGCATATTTTCACTGGACATGATTTTGGGTTGCCAATTCTTTTCTTTCAGCACTTGAAAAATGTGTTGCCTCCATCAGGCTTCCATGGTGTTTGATAAGAAATCTACTGTCATTTGAATTCTTTTTTTTTCATATAGGTAAAGTGTCATTTTTCTTGGGTGTTTTTAAGATTTTTCTGTCTTTAGTTTTTAGAACTTTAATTATGATATGTTTTAGCATGGATTTCTTTGAGTTTGTCCTATTTAAGATTGACTGACTCAACTTCTCAAATTTATAGGTTTACATATTCTTCTAGATTTGGGAAGGTTTCAGCCATTTTTTGGTTAAGCACTCTTTAGCCCTATCTTCTTTTCCTTTCTTCTTCTTGGATTCTGATGACATGAATATAGATACTTTCTTATGACCCTACAGGGCCCTGAGTCTTTTTTTTTTTTCTTTGTTGTTTAGACTAAGAAATTTTTGTAATTGTGTCTTTCAGTACACTAATTCTTCCCTCTGTTTTCTTCATTCTGCTGTTGAGTACATCTACCAGGTTTTTAAAATTTCAATTATTGTGTTTCTCACTTCTAAATTTTCCATTTGGTTCTTCTTTATATATTCTAGTTCTTTGCTGAGACTTTCTATATTTCTTGTTAAAGCTTTCTGCTTTTTATTTGTTTCAAGTGTGTGTATAATTGTTCTTTGACTCATTTTTATCATGCCTGCTTTAAAATACTTTTTATATTATCCCAACAACTCTGTCACTTGATGTTTGTATCTATTGATTGTCTTTTTGCATTTGGTTTGAGATATTTTTGCTTTTTGGTGTGATGAGTGGTTTTTGATTGAAACCTGGACATTTTCATAGGATACTAGGAGACTGGATCTTACTTAATTCTTCTGTTTTGCTGGCAAATTCTGACACCACTCTGGCAGGGAGAGGGGAGCATTGCCTTGTTACTGCCTGGTGGAGGCAGCAGCTCACAATCCCTGTTTACCTACCTACACCCAAGTAGGTAGCTCAGCTTACAACTTGGAAGGGATAAAAGTTCTGGCTTTCCATGTGGTTTCCACTGATACTGCAATTACGCTGGTCTTTTAACCATTGGGACATCGTGAAATATTTGACTCTCTACTAGCCCTATTCTGACATTACTCCAGTGAGTTATATTCATATTTTAAAGAATTTCCCTCATGTCTGGGAAATAGATACAATCAAGTTTTCTTAATGACCTTTGTAGCTTTCCACTTTTATCATCTCCTTGCTGACTGGTTCTTTATTTACAGTAAATCTGTATCTGTCTGGGGGCTGGCAACTGCCCAGATGCTTTTTCTTTACCTAAGATGAATTTTCGTATGTGCAGCTATTATTTTGTTTCATCTTTATTTCAATTTTTTCCCGCTCTTCCTGTGGTTTATCACAATTGACCTACTCTGTGACTTGCTTCTGAGTGCTTACTCCTTTTGAATGTTTATTTGTATTTGATGTGCTCTCTTCAGAGCATTTCCTTTTAAAACAAACAATGGAAAAGTGGCTTATGTTGAAGCGCCAAAAATGTAAATCAATGCACCTTGAGAAAAGCTTTCTCCCTCTGGATGGAGGGGTATCTCAAGTTGACTAGGGAAGGGTCAATAAGACAGAGTAGGTAAGGAGCTGATTTTGAAGACTAAAACCTATTTCCTCTGAGGAAAGGAAATAGTGCAACACTATTTTAGATCATATTCCCCTGTCTCAGCCACTTGGTTGGTGTTGTGGCAATCAGAAGCTATAAATAGAAAAAATTTGCTAAAAGCATCTTTAAGAACCATCAGGAAATGTCTGGCCTTGCTCAGGATGTTTTGGAAACTAGCATGTTAGCAACTGACACTATTATCCCTAATTTCCCTTTTTGCAAATATTGTTCATGGTAATTGTCACCCCTTTGTCAATCTCTGGCATTCTCAGAGGTATCTTTTTAATTAATACCCATCTCCCCTCTTTTGCACACTCTTAGGCTTCTGGATGGCCAAATCGGATTTGAAGGATTGATAGCAATTTCTGCTAATGATTTTGATTAGCTCTATTTGTTTTGCATGTAATTATCTTTTCTCAATAATTAGAATTTAGTCACAGTATTCATACTTGATATAATTTTATATAAAGATTACCCTAGTTAAACTCAGATATATTTGTAATTTCCAAGCAATTATAGGACAATTTATCCAAACCTATAGTTGTTCTGTCTTTGGAAGGAAAACATGTTTTGTTTGGATTTGTTTTAAAATATGAAGTTTTTTTTTCATGTGAAAGACAGCTGACAACAAAAATCAATTGTGCTTTTGAAAATAATGTGTCCTGACAAATTATTTGCTGGATAAAATTAATACTAATCTATGACATAGTAACCTTATCTTTGGAGAAGGATTTGAATGGGTTGGTCTTTTGAATGTGTTCGTTAGATTGATCTCATTTTAGAATCCTAATTATGCCATATCTGGTGTCTAGAAAAGGAGGTATGGATAACTTTTTCTATCTGTGTTCATGATCTCAATAAAACATTGTATTTGTGGACTATAGCACTCAGCTAGTGTCTGAGCGGGTATCCCTTTATCCCTTTAGGGAAAATGAAGTGGTTCTCTGGATTTATTCAGGTCAACCCCAGAGCCAGGCTGAACAGGGATTTTGCTGCTCCATATTTGAGTTTCTGGGCAGCCATGTGGCTCCCTGAGCTTTTCTTAAGAAAACCAGAAGCACAGGGGCACCCAGACCCTGATGACATGTAGGTAGAGATTCCTCTCCTGCCCTGCAAGTCGGGCAAACAGGATGAGAATTTCTGTACTTTCGAAGGTATGCATTCTGTCAGCAATGTATTTCTGCAAGTTCTCTTTTGGAGGCATTAATGATGAATATGAGCTGCTTTAAGGTCATCCTAATTGGCATTCTTTTTCTTGTTGTTATAAAGCCTTTCAAAGAGACTACATATTCTTTTACTTACAGCAGCATATTAATGATCCTTCCTTTGGAATTTGATTAAAGCAGCTTCAACTTAAATTTTTGTGTGATTTCTTAGTAGTTACAGAGTGATCTAAACTAAAGTTCCCAGCCTGACATAACAGAGTAACTCTCATGCATGTGCTTTATGGGCAGCCTGGTTCTTGTAAATGAAGCTTATAAACAGGCAAGGATGCTGCCACTGGGGAATTCACCGTCAGCACTAATGCTGCTGTCTAAACAGTTTAACTCCCTTTGGCTTGGTTTTCCCACAGTCACTGCTGACTGTGACTGCTGATAAGCTGAATAGGGCTGGAGGTCAAAAATCCAGACACAGCTCTTAATTATTAAAGGATCAACATGTCCTAATGTGCACATCCTCTGAACTGGGTGTCAAACAACAGGATCTCAAGGAGAGAAATGTTCCCTTTCTCTTAAATGAGCAAAACAAAAACAAAAACAAACAAAAACATAAAGCAGTTTTCAGGTGAGGTATAGAGTTTTCCCCATATCCTTTTGTTTGTTTGTTTTTGAGACAGTGTCTTGCTCTGTCACCCAGGCTGGAGTGCAGTGATGTGACTCCAGCACACTGCAGCCTCTTACTCCTGGGCTCAAGTGATCCTCCCACCTCAGCCTCCGAAATAGCTGAGATTACAGGTGTGCGCCACCTCACATGGTAATTTGAGTTGTTTTTTTTTTTCTTTTTTAGAGATGGAGTCTCACAATGTTACCCAGGTTGGTTTCTAACTCCTGGTCTCAAGTGATCCTCCCATCTCAACTTCTCAAAATGCTGAGATTACAGATATGAGCCACTGTGCTTGGCCTGCTATGTTCTGATTCTAAATTTGGAGCTTAAACTACTGAATAAGGAGGAGTCTTTTAATTACTCTCCAGACTCAAGCCTTTGTTTAATTGTATCTCTTTGTCATTGTGATCTATACTTAATCAGTTTAACCTTGAATCAGCCTGATACCATGGGGCATTGTGAACCCAACAGCACAGAGGTGTGTCAATGTTTCATGTGTCTGGCATGAATTTGTGGCTTCTCTTAACCTAAGTTAAACTCTTCAACATATAATTATCCATCCTACACATTGAGCCTATCTCCAAGGTAAATGTTTCTGCATGAATAAGAGCTGGTTTACAGCACAAAAACAGGTCCTCTTTTTTCTTTCTCCCTGTCCCCACCGCCAGAAAAATTGTGCATCCTTACTCAGAACTCTGTTCTTAGAGCTTTGGTGCCATAATGCTTCTAACTTTACTGATTACATAAAGATAAAAGTTAGACAAAGCAAGTGTTTATTGCTCCATTTTTCTTTTTCTTTCTTTCTACAATTTCAGGGGAAAATGTCAAAATTTGTTAACAGCAAAAAAATTGGACTTAATAAAATATTAAGAGACTTACCCAATTGAAATGCTTTACAATGCTACCGAAGGAAAAAAATGCTTCACAAAATTAGCAGCTGGGTGGGTTATCTACAAGTGTGTATTGCTTAAGACATGATGAGGCTATACTGAATGTTTGGCTGGAATGAGTAATCGACAGTGTTGGTTCCAAATCTTAGTGAGACCTGTGCCAAACCTTGGTTTCTGTAAGTCTTCACAAGCATCATGAGTAGATGAAAGCTTTTATATTTAGTGGTTGTGCTGTTTCACTTCAATAGCAGAAAGGATAAAGGACAGAGACAGATGAGGAGTGGGGCAAGAGGGTAGAAATGACTCTAGTGATCATCCACCCACAGACACATCATCTTGAATCAACTATTCACATGCAACAAAAACCTTCACAAGAGCTAAGGAAACTAGGTGAAAATCACAGTATCTGGTTATAGCGTAATAATACAAAAAGACACATTGAAGAGGGTAGGAAGGATAGTTTTACAGTACCCATATCACTTCTCCCCCAACTCTAGGCAGCACAGTGTGGAGAGAGATACCATTTGTTTGACAGAAAGAGAAGGAAGTAAATATAGGACTTTTCCTTGGACCGCAATACTGAGCCTGCCAAAGTAAAACCCAGTGCCAGGAAGAATCTCTCAGCCCCTCGCTCCAGGCTAGTAGTTGAAGACTGAACCTCTAGACCCATCCAGGCACCACAGAGGAATTCATATTCCAGTGAAATGGACTTGAGGTTTGGCCTACATCACCGTTGATCAATTACAGTGGCTGTGGATGCTGAATAACAGACAGATAGGCCTCTGTGGCTGGGGGCTTAGAATTCAGCTTCATGCTGCACCAGCCTCAGCAGTCAAGGGATTTCAGACTGGCTGCGGTAATCCTAGGCTTACAATGTCACCTCGGATTGCAATGGCTGTGGCAGTCACAGGCTTAGGGACCACCATAAATGACCTGCTTAGAATTTCTAGACAGGCTTACTGCTGAAGAACAGTCCCAGATAAAGCCAGACCATGAAAACTGGAATAAGTACATACTTCTTTAATGCATAGACATTGCTGTATGATCATAACATCAAGAACAGTCAGTGAAACATGGCATCATCAAATAGACAAAATAAAGTGCCAGTAACTAACCCCAAAGAGATGAAAATATATAAATTGCATGAAAAGGTATTCAAAATATTTATTTTAAAGACACTCAATGAACTTCAAGAAAATACAAGAAAAATTCAATGAAATGAATTTTTGAAAACTATGAAATGAAACTATGAGTGACCAGAACAAGAAATTTAACAGAAAGGCTGAAATAATAACAATTTTTAAATAAATCAAACAAATTCTAGAGCTAAAAAATACAATAAACAAAATGAAAAATGCAATAGAGATCATCAGTAACAGAATTGATCAAGTAGAAGAAAGAATCTGTGAACTCAAAGATGGGCTTTTTGAAAATATACAGTCAGAAGAGAAAAAAGAAAAAAGGGTAAAAAATGAAGAAAGCTTATGAGATTTATGGGTTAACATTAAAAGAGCAAATCTGTGAGACATTGGTGTTTAAGATGGAGTAGAGAAAGATAAAGGATAGAAAGTTTATTTAAAAAAAATAATAGCAAACTTTTCAAACCTGGAGAAAGGTATAAATATTCAGGTATAGGAAGGTCAAAAGTTGCCCATCAGATTTAATCCAAATAAGACTACTCCAAGACATACTGTAGTTACAATGTCAAAGATCAAAGAGAAAAAGAAGATGCTGAAAGCAACAAGAGGAAAGAAGCAAGTCACACACAAAGGAGTTCTTAAATGCCTAGCAGATAGAGAAAGACAACTCAAAGAAAGCATTCTACCAAGATGGCCAATAAACATAGGAAAATGGGTTCAAACTAATCAATAAGCCAGGAAATACGAATTAGAGCAATCTATCCATTTTTGCCTATCAAATCAGCAAATATGTAAGAAACAATAACATCCAGGATTAGTGAAAATACCAGGAAGTTACTAGAGTCAGAAAGACTGGTTTTGCTTCTTAGCTTCTCCTCTTTGGGCATGCCATTTCATTTCTCTAAGACTATTGTCCTCAGCTGTAAAACACAGATAATATTAGTAACCATCTCACAGTCTTTTTGAGGGGATTAAGTAAAACAATGCTTATAAAGTGCTTAATGTATCATCTGGCATATAGCAAATGCTCTGTTAGTATTGTGATGATGATTATTATTGGAAACTAGACTCTAAACACACTGATGGAGAAGTATAAATTGGTAAAACCTTCGAGAATAAAAATTTGACATATATATTAAGGCTTCAATATTGTGCATACATTTGACTTAGTAATTCTACTTCTAAAAATTTGTTCTGAGGAAACAGGACACGATGATATGTTTACAAAGATATCTTTTATGATTTTTTTATATTGACAAAAAATTGAAACAGTTTAAAGACCTAATAGTAAGGGAATGGATACAAATTATGGTTTGTCTTTCTACTAAAATTTCATTTAGGTGTTACAAAGCATGTTTTTTAAAGACTATTTAATGGCTGAGAAAAACGATTCTATGTGAAAATAGTGGCTATCGTTGGTCAGTAAAATAGGATTACCTGTTATTTGTATTTTTTATTAATACTTATTTGTAGTTTAAATTTTTCCTGTAGTCAGTCAAGTACTTTTTTGACATCTGTTGCATATTAGGTACTATGCAAAGTGTCGTCAATATGGAAGGGCACTGCACCCATTCAGTTTCTAGTCCATCCATTGGAAGATCTGGAAGATGTGTTACTTTTTGGAGACACAGTCTTGCTCTGTCACCAGGCTGGAGTACAGTGGCACAATCTTGGCTCACTGAAACCTCTGCCTCCCAGGTTCAAGTGATTCTCCTGCCTCAGTCTCCCGAGTAGCTGGGATTACAGGCACACGCCACCACACCCAGCTAAGTTTTTGTATTTTTAGTAGAGACAGGGTTTCACCATGTTGACCAGGATGTTCTCGATCTCTTGACCTCATGATCCACCTGCCTCGGCCTCCCAAAGTGCTGGGATTACAGGTGAGAGCCACTGTGCCCGGCCGTGTTACTTTTATAATAAAGAAGATCATTTATAAAACAAAAAGGGAACTACTATATTAGTTTGCAAGGGTGGCCATAACAAAATGTTACAGAAATTTATTTCTCAGAGTGTGGGCCTCTTTTGTTCTTAAGAGACAGGATCTCCCTCCGTCACCTAGGCTGAATTGCACTGGTGCAATTAGAGCTCACTGTCGCCTCTAACTCCTGGCCTCCAGTGATCCTCCAGCTTGGCCTTCCAAAGTTGGATTACGCATGTGAGCCACTGCACCCAGCCAATCTCCCTTTTAATGAAACTAAAATTGGGTCTGTATAGCTTTTGTTTATGGAGTTACATGACTATTTTCACTATTGCTGTTCATCAATGACTCATGTTCCCTGCCACACCAACCAAAGGCAGATTTTATTATCAAACGATGCATCTGAATCTAGTCAGACACTAGGACATCACCCCCTACCTCAGGAGGTCTTCCCAGAGTACCTAATTCTAGGCCAAGATATGGTCCCTGGACTACACAGGGGTCCCCAAGTCTGGACCAGACTTGAAGTGCCAGGGAAACCCTGGAATGCCACTGTCTTCCAGAGATTATTTACAACTGCCCATATAAGGTCACCTTCACCTAAACTGAAATCATAGCTGCCAATGCTATGGCTTTCAAAGAGAAGTCCATATTCTTAGTCTTCATAAAGGGGCTGTCAAAGGGGCTAAAAATATTCCATTGAAGGGAAAAGGAAGTGTAAAAAGTGAAATAAAGGTTCCTCTTCAAATTCTTTTATCCTATTAAGAATAGATAGTAGTTTCTTTCTCTAAGTTAATCTACTCAAAGGCCTTTGTTACGTCTGCTACCTAAGATTAAAAAATTAGTGTATTTTGTGCTCTTAGTTCCTACATTTTAGCCTAGATATCTGCCCTGACACTCCTGGATAAGCCCAGGCAAGGCTTAGGTCATAGCTTTTTCCTCTTTTCTTATTTAGAAGTATTTTTGCCTGTCTCAGCATTCCTTAAGCCACTTCCTCTTTTCCTTTGTTCTCCTCTGCCTTACCTCTTTAGGAAAGTTTTAAATTGTTAGCCAATTGGGTATAGCCTAGAATGTGAGGTCCAGTTCCAGACAGTGGAAACAGGACACAGCAATAGGGCCAGATGTGTTAGACATAAATATGTCTGCTCTTCCTTTGTTCAGTGCACTCTCATGGCAAGACTGCTGGCGAGCAGTGCCCTTTCTGCAGAAAGTAAAGGCCTTACTGCAAAACCTTTTGTCTGAATGCTGATTCTTCCCTGTGTCATTAGAAGATAAGCACTTATTCCCAACAGGAAGAAATACATCGTTTCTCAAAAAAGAAACTATCAAGGAAGAAATATTACCACACGGTTTCTGTTATGGGATGAATTATCTTCCCTAAGAATTCATATGCTGAAGTCCTAACTCACAGGACCTCAGAATGTGACTGTATTTAGAAACAGAGTCTTTAAGGAGATAATTAATTTTAAATAAGGTCTTATGGATGGGCCATAATCCAATACGATTTGGTGTCTTTATAAGAAGAGAAAATTTGGACATAGTTACAGAAGAAAAACCACACAAAGACCCAGGGAGAAGACAGCTATCTACAAGCTGAAGAGAGTGGCCTCAGAAGAAACCAACTCTGCCAACACTTTCGAAACCAGCCCAGGCAACATAGTAAGACCTTGTTTTTTTATTTAAAAATAAAATACATACTTTTAAATGGAGATAAACTTCAAAGATGGAAATAGGTGCTTCTCCTCAGCTGGAGGATAACTATCATTTCAGATTAAAGTAGAAGCAGAAGTGAACCTAGAGAGTTCACTTCTCTCTAGAGAGTTCAACCCCTTGTTTCAAAGGTTGGAAAATTGGCTAACCAAGGCCTCTGTATTTGCCTCAAGTCCCACATCTGATGTGTGGCAAATGCTGATCTCAAGTCCAGGGATCAAGATACTGGTCCTGTGTCACTCCCATGATATTCTGTGAGGGATAGAGGAAGGCTATGTTCTGGAGGAAGCATTGGACCTGGGAGTTAGGAACCCTGAATTTCCACCCCAGCTTGGCCGCTAAGCAGCTACATAACAATGGGCAACCTGGCTCTTCTCTCTGGGCTCCTGTTTTTTCTGTATTTTGAAAATGAAAGTTGGATAATACATTTCCTTCCATCTCTAACATCCCCCAAGTTTTTCATGGGTGCCACTCATTCTATATTCAGGCAGGCAGAGTTGGCAGGGTGTCCAGATATGTTCAGTAGAGAATAGTTACATGACAGTGTCTAGCATACTAAAGAAAAGACTAGTGGTCTCAAGGCTTGTCTAAGGAATTGAATGAAGATTGAGAATTAGGAGATGCTATGGTTTGACTGCACCCCCTCCAAAATTCGCATGTTGAAATTCAGTCACCATTGTGATACTATTAAGAGGTGGGTCCATTAGCAGGTAATTAAGTTATGAGGGCAGAGCCCTCAGGAATAGTACTAACAACCTTTTAAAATGGCTGGAGGAAACTAGCTACATCTCTTTGCTCTTCTGTCACTTCTGACATGTGAGGACACAGTGTTTCTCTCTTCTAGAGGATGCAGCACTCAAGGCACCATCTTGGGAGCAGAGATCAGGTCCTCACCAGACACCAAACCTGCTAGTGCCTTGATCTTGGACTTTCCAGCGTCCAGAACTGTAAGAAACACATTCTATTATTGATTAATTACCCAGTCTCAGGCATTTTGTTATAGCAACCCAAACAGGCTGACAGGAGGTTAAAAAGAAGGTTACAAAAGATAATACATTACGAAAGAAAATAAATGAAATTTGCAATCTTGTTCACCTTACTTACATCAAAAAAGTAAGCTTCCACCTTACAACTCACATATTAATTAAATGCTGACACATTTTGCTTGCTTTCTTACAGGTGAATTCCTGTAACACAATCTTCACTTATGTTTTTATTAACATGTAAAACATCTTTACTTCCACTGTCTTCTCTTCATAAAAAGGTGAGCTACTAAGTTGTCAGTCTGCTAAATGTCAAGAAATTGATGAAAGTCATTTTAACTTCTCTTTTTGATTAGGCTTTCTTTTCTTCTTTCTTTCCTTCTCCTTCTCTTTTTTCTTCTTCAGTGCGTGATTACCTTTGTTTTCAAAAAGTGTTATAGCCTTACCAAAATTTTCATTAGCATTCCCTATGCATATTTTAATTAAAGAAAACTCATGTTTTGCTTGAGTCACTGGGGAAATGAAAGGTATAAGCTAATGCTAAACATGCTTGTACTTTGCATTAATTTAAACTGGACTCTCTTCTCTGATGTGAGAACAGAAACAAGGCCACAGACTAACACCCACTCTCAGAAAAATTCATAAGTAGCACAGTTCCAAGACTGTTTCCAATTATCTTATGTCCTTTTTGGTTTTAAAGGACAAAGACCTAAATGAGGAGTTGTACTTTCCTGTATGAAACAGAGCATTAATTGCTACCAATTTTATATGCTGCTGGAGTGTACATGAGGCATAACACATATATTTCTACAAGGTGCCTACATCAATTGTACAATTTTTATTTGTGTTACTTGCATTAGTACTTTTGCTAAATTGATGTTGGTAATTTCATTCATTTTACAAAAATTGAAATTATATACCATCATCAGGCTTTTCCTTAAATATATAGAAACATTTTAGATTGTTTTTCTACTTGTCAAACTATCGTTCACCATACATAGTGAATGAAAATAAGAGGCCGTTGGAGTTTCCTGCTGCTTTTTATTCTACCAACAAAGGAAAGCCATCTATTCTCTTTAAGTATAAACTCCCATTGCCATAATTTTTAAAAATTTGTTCCTTCTTCTTATAGAGATGAGGTCTTGCTATGTTGCTCAGGCTGGTCTTGAACTCCTGGCCTCAAGTGATCCTCCTTCCTTGGCTTCCTAAAGCACCGGGATTACAGGTGTGAACCACAGCTCCAGGTTCTCCATTGCTGTGATATTTTTAACACACTATTCCTGGCTTAAAATTACTGTGATTTTAAAAGTGTACCTAAAGATTTACTCTGTAGCATCAGATCCAAGAGCCTGTATTTCTAGTGACTTTGATTGACTTGGCCACTTTTTTTTAATGCTTTTAGAAACCTTTTATTTCTGTTATTTTGGTCAGTGTACCTTAGATATCATTCAAGTTGGTGAGTAAATTCTAAGATAACTCTCTCCATCTACCAGAGACTGATGTTATAAAAGCATCCTGCATGTTAGTTATGGTTCTTTGGCAAAGAATCTTGAACTAGCTAGAAAGCCACTGAGGGCTAAAAAGAATTGACAGGTCTTGGCAATTATTGGGCATGTTCCCTGCCAAGGTCACACTCCTTCTACCCTTTGTTGTAGGCATCCAGGGCTTCCTTCCACAACCTGTGGCCACTGAACCTAAGAAGCAAAATAAGAGTGGTTGAAGTGTCCAGAGAACAAATAGTAGATGAGATCCACTTATCATTGGTTCATAATGAGTGTACAGCATAATCTGCAGGCAATTTGTTAATTCCCCATGAGAAATTACCATCACAGAGAACTGACATACTCCGAATTTGCATACTATTCTCCCTGTAAATAGACTTACATGGAAAACCAAATAATAATTGCAAAATTACTACATGGCTATGGAATTCGAAAATGGGAAGTTAATGACATCTGGCTGAAAGAGCTGGATATGTCCATTTCATAAATGGGATGTTCTTACTGATGGGACCATAGTGTTTGAAGTCCACTAGTGAATATTCCTTCATTTCTGAGCATGCTTGGATAAACACTGTAGCATTTACCTCAATAACTCACCTTGTCTTATGTTTCCAAACTGTATAGCTCCTTTAATGATTGACACATTCTATAATTAGACATGTCTATACATTTAAAAATATTACGGAGAAATTATCCCTGCCTGGGAGCCATTCTGTCTCTTTAAAATAATGGGCATTTATTCATCAGATATGTATGGAGTGTCTCCTACATTCCAGACCATGTATTCTGTATTAGGCATACAGCAGTAAGTGAGACAAACAAGTTATACAGTCTAGAGGGGGAAGCAACAATTAAACAAGCTATTACGGTAATGCGTGATAAGTGTAACAGAATAAAAAGAACAAGGAGCAATGCATCAATTCGCCTCTGCTCTAGGAGACTCCAGAGGGCTTCTGGGAGAAAGTGATGCCAAATCTGAGACTTGAAGGATGGAGCTGGGAAAGGTAGAAAAGGTTTTTTGGTAAAGGGAACTTCCTGTGTGAAGACCCGGAGGAGAGAGTGCAAGCTACCTTTAAGGCACTGAAAGAATTTTATTAGGGCTGTAATCAAAGGTGAAGATGATAATGGCTGTGAGCTAAGAAGGACCAGATCAGGATCAGATTAGACCTGTTAAGGAGACTGGCTTCTATCCTAAAAGCAATGGGAGAGACTGCTTGGTTTGAAACCTCATAATGATTAGGTTTGCAGTTCAGAAACTCTGGCTGCAGCACAGAGAAACGATTTGAGAGCAGAAAGATTAGAAAAAATAAAGCAAATTAGGGGGCCATGGCATGATTTTGGGCAAGAATGGATGGTGGGTTGTTAGGATTAATCAAGGTAATAGCAGTTAAGATGGAGAAAAATGGTGTGTTGAGATATATTTATGAGGAAGAACAGCTAGGACTTGATGTCTAAATGAATGTGAAAGGTGAAGGTGATGGGGAATCAAGAATGACTCTAGGTTCTGCTGAGATAGGGAATACCAGGAATGAGTGGGTGTGGGGTGGAGATGAATATAGGCCAGGATGTGTTGTGCTTGAAGTGTTTGCTTTGGAAGACAGTTGGATACATAAATCTGCAGCCCAGGAGAAATGACTGGCCTAGAGATAAGACTTTGGAATCATCAGCAGAAGAATACTCTTTAAAGCCACAAAAATAGATGAGTTCTCTTGTGAAAAATTCAGATTCTTGAGAATCTGAAAAGAGACCAGCATTAAATCTCAACTGGAAAAAGAGCAGGCTAAAAGGTAAAAGGAGGTGGTTCAGATGAATGGGAAATGTGACCCTTAAATTCTGTCCTGCAGGTCTGCTTTGTAGAACCACATTCCTATTCCAATTATAGATATTTTGTATTTCAATAGCTTTTGGGGTACAAGTGGTTTTTGGTTACATTATACAACTATAATGGTGAAGTCTAAGATTTTAGTGCACCTGTCATTGCTGTTCCAATTTTCTTAGAATAGAAAATATTTTGAGGGAGAACTAAAGAAAGGTTCATGCTTTATATGGTATGTTTAGACACAGAGAAGCAAGGATGAGAATAAACGAAGAGAAGAAAGGAAAGATGAAAATCAATGCAAGATGCATAGTCATGCTCCTACCTCTTCGTGATAAGAAGCCGTCCAGGCCACTCACAGGTGTGCCCACTTGGCACTTCCCTGTCTGAGCTGCAGTGAGGTACTATGCATTGGAGCAGTCTTTGGGCAAGGGGAAAGAGGAGGGATTCATGTCTCCCTCTTTGCCATCTCTTGTTTCCTGTTAGTAAAGGTTAGCTCAGGTGTATCAGTTACGGTTTAACCAGAGAAGCAGAACCAATAGAAAGATTCTACACAGGGATTTGTCACAGGGAATTGGCTTATGCAATTGTGAGAGTTGGTAAAATCATCTTCAAAAAGCTGTCTCCATAGCTAATGCTGGAGCTTCAAGTCCACTGGGAAGGCAATCTGAAAGGAAAGATCATGAGCAGGCTGTGAGGGTAGACTGAAGCTGCAGCCATTTTTATTGCCTCTCACTCTCATGAAGAGGGTGGTCCGGTGCAAACTGAAACTCTTCCTCACAGAGCTAAACATGTACACCTGGCCCAGGAGTCAGAAAAGCTGAAGGCAAACTGGGAAGGTAGATCAGTTGCAGGCCCACCTGCTGCTTCAGGCTAATGTGGTGAATTACCCCTTCAGCAACAGGGGTCAGTTACAAAATGGCCACTGCCTTCCTTCTACCTTCTAAATCTCAAAGTGTTCACTGCCTTCCTTCTCCCTTCCAAATCAGGTAAGTGTCTCTCAGTGACGCAGCCTGGGGCAGTGCTTTTAGAATCCAAATTCTCTTTTTTCCTCCAATCCTCTTTTTTGGATCAATTCTTGAAAGCACAGGACTGGGTGGGAATTTAAACTCCCCATATTTCTGGGTTGCATTACCTGTGCCCTACAAGTCTGGTGCTTCAGCCAAGTCTCAAATGGTAGGAGACGTCAGAAACTGTGGGTAACTGCCCATCGGGGGAGCCCAACACATCCAGAACAAGTGTTCGGTTCTCCCTTAGTCATAGCAGAGTGTGCTGAGAGGCAAGGATATTGGAGGGGATCTGAGGAGGCTAATAGAATACAGCTATCTGTTGCAACATTTCGATGCATAATAGGACCTTTAAGTCTGAGAGGAAAATGCTTTAAAACTAGGCCAGAAGACTTCAAAAGGCTTATTTTTGTTGAGTAAAGAAACTTATTTCAGACACCTGCCACCTAAAACTTAAAATTTTTGGATGTTGACCTTAGAACTGTGATGGTAGTGTTCATGCCGAGAAGGCAGCTTTTATGCATATATTACGTTGCTTCTGTGGAATGAATTATCAAGTGATACATATATATATAAACTTGATTGTATTCCTTAATAAACAAAGCAGCCCAGATTTAGTCATAGACCAACTTTAAATATGGTTAGTGGTAATAACAATGCCTGTCTCAAAATTAAAAGCATGGGAATCATCAGATTATTGAAAGCAATTTTTTCAAAAATCTCTCTTCTTCAGACTGCATGCATATGTTTCTGACACTCTGCAGAAACACAGTAAAAACAAATAGGAGAGAGAGTTTCTGCTATTATGGCATTTATGGAAAGAGAATTTTCTATCAAGGTCTCTACAGATTTATTTCCTCTACCCAAACAGTTCCATGTGATTTCTATTCCAAGTGACTACCTGTGACAGGTGATGTTTATATAAGTAAAACAACCCGTGGGCTGAGGCATTAGTGAGTTCTGCTGTGGCTTTTGCCCAAACCCCCAACTTCCTGCCTGTGCTACCATGCACTACTCTCTCAAGAAATTTTATCAGAATGCATGTGAGCCAGAGCAAGTTATGATATAATGTGAAATGATAACTTATTTAAAAATTAAATCATTTGTAAATGTTAGTACTTTAACACTAAAGCATTTTTATATATACGGATGTGATATTAAATATATCACACATGTTTATAACAAGGGGTGGTACCACTTGAAGGGTTACAACTACAATTCTAAAGCTGATTTTTAATGACAGGAACCATCCATTCAGCTTATGTTCCTATGAATAAAGCTTACTGATAGAATTACTCGTTTTGATTTGAGTGAATGGTTGTGGGGGTGCGTAGGGATTTAAACTGAAATCACCAATATTTTTTCCTGGTTTACTTTATGCTATTTTTAAAGTACCAAGTTATCAATTAGTCAGTGTCATGACTTTCTTGTGGAGTACACATCGTTTTAATTCCTTGATTAACTTACAGTGAAAACAAGCTGTGTGATACTTTAGAAAACTTTTAGAAGGCAAGAAAGGTCGTGGGCCACATTGTGCTGTTGAAGGTTGTTTGTGTCTATCCTTCAGCTCCATTTCTGCACTCACAAGAGTCCTGCAGGTGTTTGACAAGGCCCTTTTGATTGCAAGTGACAGAAACTGGACAAGCTAAATTAACAGCCCCCTCCAAAAAAAGGAATCTATCAGCTCTTGTAACTGAAAAGTCTGGAAGGAGACTTCCTGTTCACATGGCTAAATTCAGTGACTCAAGAGATGTAAGGTCTCTGTCTCGAACACACACATGCAATTTTCTCAAAGTTGCAGCACCAATGCAAAAAGAAAAGTTTACTTGATAGCTCTGGTGGCAGAGCCCTAGGGGACATCTCATGGTCGAGCTTGTGATGTACTCAACCTTGAAGCAATTATTGAATGTTATGTTCTAATGGACCAACTTAAGTCAGGTGGTGATTGGCAACCCTATTGAATAATAAATATTAACTTGATCCTGAGAGATTGAAGACCTTTGTCCTAGCTCCTGGGAGGAAACCCCTACAGCTTAAGAACCTCCAGAGTGATGGGAGTGTCTTTGCTATTCATGGTGGACTCTCAGACCTAAACCTGATGGTTTATGCTAATGAGGTGACTCAAGGTGGTGGGATGGCCATTCCAGGAAGACTGTGTGATTACTAAATTGAGCCTTTGGCCCATGGAATATCAGCCTGACCTTCAGAGAAACAGAAAGGGGGTACTAGAAATTGAGTTCAACTATGTGGTCGATGATTAAGTCATGATTATGTAAGAAAACCACAATAATCGCTCTGGACACTAAAGTTTGCATGAGTTTTCCTAGTTGGCAGTACTGAAAGTGTTTTATTACATTTTCATAATGGGAGAGTAAGAAATCCTTGATGATGATGAAAACTTTATATATTTTTTTAAATTTTGAATATATTTTGTGTTTCTGGAATCACGTGTTAAAGGGATTTTATTTTCTCTAAGGCCTTATGACACAGTCAAGACTTTTCCAATTACTTTCTTTTCATCTGGATCACTTACACTCAGGAAGGATTTAATGTTTCAGTAATAATAATCAGAAACAAAAAATGTCACCTATAATTTAATCTTCTTGTTTGGTTCTATGTTGACATTATATACTGTTCTCTACTCCTCTCCTGATTATATATTACTGCATAACAAACTGCATTCAAAATTTGAGAAGTTAAAATAGTTTTTGTTTACGATCTTGTGTGCCAGAATTTGGGAAGAACTCAGCTGGACAGCTCATTTCTGCTTCTCATGGAATAAGCTGGTGTAGCTCTACAGGTCTGGAGAATTCACTTCCAAGGTGGCTCACTTCCACGGCTGGCAGGTTGGTGCAGTCAGCTGAGTAGAAGTCCTGCTGGGGCTGTTGTCCTGGGCCTTGGTTCTTTTCCATGTTGGCTTCTCCTCTGGCAGGCAGGTGTCTAGAGCAATTGTTCCAAGTGGACAGCGCATAAACGGTGTGTCCTTTTTGACCTAGGATCTATGAGTGAGAACGTGCGGTGTTTGATTTTCTGTTCTTGCGTCAGTTTGAATATGAAAAAATCCTCTCACTCTTAACACCAATAGTGAATGCCTCACTGAGTCTCATTGCTTTAATATTTTTCACCTCTTTTATTTTAGTTGTTTCATCTGCACTGGTATTGTAGCAGTAGAAGCCACGATTCTCTCTCCTTGTGATGAGTATATCAATGTAACACCTACATGTTATTTTTTATTTTTTCACTTGTTAAATATTAAGAAAATGACAACTATATGCCAGGTAGGGCCTGTGGCACTTACAAGAGAAAAAAAGAGTTATCAAATACATATGATCCCTCTCTCATGAGGTTTTTTGTCAAGTTGAAAAATAAACATTATTTAAATAAAGAAATCCCAAATAAGCGAACTGCATTCCTGCTATGAGTAAAGGGTATAGAGTGGCAGCCAAGCATGTCACAAGCATATGCACAATGCTGCAGGATGGTGAAGACACGCTGAGAAAATTCACGCTATGGAGATCCTGAAACATGGATGGAATTTATTTAGTTAAAACGAGGCGACGCGTTTCAAACAGAGGAAGCAGCATTATATTGATTTTCCCTGATGTGAGAGGAAGCATGGCACTTTTAAGGAACTGAGAAATGGCTGGAGTGAAGGAACACAGGGTGGAGAGAGAATGGAGGCAGGTAGGACAGAGGCCTGGTAGGAATGAGGCTATGCAGGCCCTTGTAGACCACGGTAAGGATGGTCTTCTTTAAACCAGTGTAGAGATAATCAGAAAAGAGGTGTTATTATATTTTTAGTGATTCTTGTGTTTTTCGAGTGTGTACGAGGAGCAGAATGGCATGCCATTGCATTACTCTGGGTAGGAACAATTTGTGCTTTGGAGGGAGTTTATGGAGCAAAGAGGATCACCTCATGTATAGATGAGAGGTAATATGCAAACAGCAGGGTGATAGTTTGATATGGGGGACACAGAAGACAGGAAGATGCGAGTGATATCTGCCTGGCTTCTGTGTGACAGATTTGGAAGGACACACAAATGTCCTTCTACAACGAAATAGGAGCAGAAAATAAAATACCAATTCTACATACATGATTCAAGAACATAAAAAGAAAGAGTTTCTAGCTCAATAGATGAGGCAAGCATTACCCTCATCCTGAAGTCAGAAGAAGAAAATGCAAGATAAGAAAACTATAGAGAAATATCCCTCATGAACGTATTTTCAGAACATCTCTTAAAAGTTAGGAAATAGAATGCTGCAAAATATAAAACGATAAAAGATTAAAAAACTCATTGGTTCCATAGCAGGAATTCGAGGGAGAGTTAGCATTGAAAGTCAATCATTATAATTTGCTTCATTCTCATCAAGGGCATCTATGAAAAATCTACAGCTGGGCAGAAAAGAGTTTATAATGTATAACTTCATGTATGTGAGACTCTAGAACAGAAAGCAAGCTACAGAATGAGAGAATGAAGAGCTGTGGCTGCTTACGGCGGAAGGCTGAGGGATAGGTTGAATGCAAAGGAGCATGAGGGTGCTATTTGTGGTGATGGACAGCTTCTGGATATTGAATGGAATGTAATTATATCGTTATCTGCATTCATCAAAACACATCCACCAAATTGTGTGCCTCACACTCAAAATGATTGCTCAATAAAGCTCATTTTGAAAGTGAGAAAAAAATTGTCAGGAAAAGCTAAAAATAATGAAATGTAGTAACGAGAGTAAGAGATCAGAGGAAAACAGAGTAGTCTGGAATTTTGAACCATTATTCTCAATAAAAGTAATTATCGTTATATGAAGTTAGTTAATACGCAAAAATGCTGTCTGTGCAGTTCATTATTTTTAAGAAAAACAGAAAGGTTACCATAAATTATTTAATTGTATCATTATTTAGTTTTTATTCACATAGAATGATCTGAGTCAAAGGAAAAAATATTAGTACAACAATAACAATCCTAAAATGTAATGTGTAGATCAGGTTTTACCTGTTGATTATTTTCCTATCTCTGCATTCTAAATGCTAAGACTGCATTTTGGTATTAAAAGCAGGGTAATCATAAGGTAAAACTGGGCTTTCTCTCGCAAGTCCTCTAGCTCTATCACCACATTCCCTAATTCTGGAAATTCTGAGACATTTCTTGAACTATTTCTTCACTGCTGCATTGCATCAGCTGCTTTGCTTCCTCTCCTGATTCCATTAGTGGTTTGCTACTTCTTTTTTTTAGTTATTTTTTATTGCATTTTAGGTTTTGGGGTACATGTGAAGAACATGCAAGATTGTTGCATAGGTACACACATGGCAGTGTGATTTGCTGCCTTCCTCCCCATCACCTATACCTGGCATTTCTCCCCATGTTATCTCTCCCCAGATCCCTACCCCTCGCTGTCCCTCCCCTATTTCCCCCTGACAGACCCCAGTGTGTGATGCTCCCCTCCCTTAGTATCAACACTGAAATGGGCAATGAGGCTTCTTGAGTCCTGTGATGGCACTGACTGCAGTGTTGGCAAGAACTGGTGCCCTGCTGTGGGGAGCTGGAGCCCCACTGCTCCTGCTGTCCCCTGAGGCTCACATCACGAGGCTGAACGATCCTGGAAGGTACCTTCTTCTTATCCAAATCCTAAAAGTAATCACTCAATAACGAGTTAATTCAACTATTTATCCAGGTATTTAACACATATTTATTTAGCATTCACCAGCCCTGTTATAGGCTCTAGGCAAGGGGGTTAACTAAGCAGATAAAGTCTTTGAAAACAAATTCTTGTGGCAACAAAGGCTGTGAGAATTAGAGTCCAACATTCTTTTAATTTTCACCTGGTTTGTAAACACCTCACTGTGATGTAGGCATGAATACATCTCAAGTATTTAATACAGTGTTCAGACATGTCTTGTTCTGTTTCCCTTTGACTTTTAAACACATGAGTTCATCTAAATCCTACCCCTTGCCGTTTGCATTAACTTTTCCTCATAAACTTTTGCCACTCGTGAAGGCTGAACACTTTAATCCATATTCCCAAATCTCCCAGACCAAGATGTGTAGGAAATATTCCAGGGAACACAGCTCAGTTTTAAATAAAACGGGGTCCTTATTACAAATGATATAGTGGAACAATTTCAGTAATTAGATGGAAAAATGATAAATACAAAATCTGATATTTTACAATGAGAAAAATCTGTATGTTCTAGGCAAAGATTCAGAAAACATCACCTGGAAATTCCCTTAAAAAGATCAAACATTTTTTGAATATTCTCATCAAAATCAGAAGACAATTGCAGAGGTGTAAAAAGATCAGCTTCCGATGTTCATTTTGCAACAGTAAATATTAAATATAGAAACAGTCAACCAGAAAGAATGTGGTCCAAGAAGACCATGGGTATTCCAAATGGTTAGCATATGAAAACCACAAAAGGACATCTAAATTATGTAATTTCTTCCATATAATACCCATATTCATATGCTGCAGAAGGTACCAAAATATAATATTTATTATGATAAATTAGTGACTTTTAAGTAATTAGTGACTTTTAAGCTTAATTTAAATGACCACATTTGGGAGATTTTAGGAAAGGATAGTGAATCTTCCGTTATGTAGAGTTTAGCTTAGTTTTCCAAATCTCATGTTCCACTAGAATTATACCTTAAAAACCCACTGTCTGAATAAATTGTATTAACAAGTACTTTTAAAATATATTAATTTATATGTTTAGAATAAATGACACATTTATAATAACATTATGACTACCAGGATGAAAAAAGATAATATGTTCATCCAGCGTGGTGAACAAAGGAAAGGTTAAAATTGCCATTAGGAGCTTCTTTTTGGCAAGAGGTTTATGCTTTCACTCACAACATATACTTTTAGAACGCTATGGGGAACTCATCCATTTATTCCTAACATTTTAGAGTAAAATATTTTAGTAGTACTAAAATTAGTATGACACTAGAAAATAAATGCACTTTGCATTTATTATTAGGTAGAATGTAATGAATAGCCATTAATCAGAATTTATATCTCATACCTCCTAACACTGATGAAAAATATTAGGACATATTCTAAATGGATGAACAAATTACATTTTCTTTTATGAAATATAGCCAGTAGTTTTGGAAAAATAAAATGTTAAAATTTTACCGTAGAGACTATTGCCATTTCTTGAAAATGTCATCAATGTAAAAATTCAAATAACGGCTGTGGTCAAATTGGCCTCAACTGTTATGCTTTTAATTTCATCTTCCACTCTCTTAATTAGTTAGGTGATTTCCTAAAATAATTTTACAGAAGCAAGAATATGAGTCCTATGTGATTTTGACTAACCTGAATTTTGTAAATGATATGGTTGATATTGTCGGAAGAAAACAATTGTCAGGCCAGAGCCTGGAACTCCAGGAAAAATTTTACTGTGCCAGTCCATAATTTCACTAAATTAGCTCGTTAGCCCTTTCTGACTGGCAGGCCATAGTTCCTCTTCCACCTCTTCACTTCCCCTCTTCAACATTATAATATTTGTATGTGGATAGTGCCTACCTAGAGGTCCTGCCACTGACACTTTTCATAATCATATCTTGAAATCTCCTGCTTCAAAATTTGCTTCGTAAAAAATTTAGAGAGCTTCTCATGAATGCCTCAGTTTAATTATAAAATGTTAGCTTTTCTTATCCCAGTCCCCCAGTGTATCCCTCTATTGAGTTATCTTAACTAGACTCCAATAAGACTGTAAATACATTAGAATAGTTTCTATGTATTATTTGATTTTATATCTCCTTGAAGTGTTCAGGAGGTACTGAGTGCTAAGTGTTATTAATATGATTAAATGAATGACTGAGACACTGCTTGCAGCGACTTTGGTCTTTCTCTTCCTTTGCTTTTTTGGAATCTCTTGAAGCTGCCCTCCAGTGCTCGTCCTTGTTCTTTTGGGAGAGCTCATTCTCTTTCTTTATTTTAAATGCTCATTTTTCCAAGATTCCTATTTTAACTACCTTCTTTTATTCAGCTGTTTGTACTGTCTTTTTAGCTCACTCATTCTCATCCCTTCATTTTCTACCTAAGATGAACCAAATATTATAGGCACAATTTCCTTTCTATCTCCAGGCTATTATTATTCTTACCTTCCCAGTAGACATCTCCAAAACCAAAATAACTTGTTCTTTCTGTTAATCACAACCCTTGTCACAGGTTGGCTTTTCTAGGAAGCACACTCTAAGGCAGAGGTTAAAAGCAAGACATTTTAATGACAGTGCCTTTGGGATGCATAAGGGATGAAAAGAGCAGGTGTAGCCAGAGAGGGAAACTGACCTGTGATTCCATCCTGACAACAGCACTGGCCAAAGACAGTGAGGAGTTTGGAGCTTAAGGGAGCCTTTGGTTTTCCTGAATTGAGTCAGGATCAGAGCTTCATAAGTCCTCTCAGTCATTGCAGGTGAGTCATCCGAGGAAGACCTTGAGTCTCTGATGAGGCAATTCCTGGAAGGATGACAGCTGCAGTCTATCTTCTGAGCACATTCCCAGCACTTGGATTGATTTGTCCTCAAAGGGAAAACAGGAAAGAAACTCCAATGTCCATCATGCCCCTCATATTTTGTTTCCAGGCAATAAAACACATGACGATTCCCTACAGCATCCTGTTTCCTAATTCTGTCTTCACGTGCATCTAACTCACTGCTGAGTCTAAATAGCAAGGATTATGTGTGTGTGTTCTTAAATAAGCTATCAAATGTGGTGTAATTATTTTTATAAATTGTTGGATTCAGTTTGGTAATATTTTGTTTGATATTCATGAATATATCAAGGGAAATATCAATTTATAGTTTTATCTTTCTTGAAATTTATTTGTCTCATGTTTGTATTGGTGTAATACTGGCATTGTGGAATGACTTTGAAAGTATTCGCTCTGCTTCTATTTTCGTGCAAAGATTGTAGAAAATGGTCTCATTTCTTTCTTAAATTGTCTGCCTAAATTAACCAATTAATCCATCTGGAGCTGGCACTTTCTGTTTTAGAATACTATTAACTATTGATTCCGTTTATTTAATAGATACAGGACTATACATATCATCAGTTTCTCCTTGTGTGAATGAGTTTTTGTGTAAGGGTACCACTGGCTTTTTATAAAGTGCGGTGAAAAGTATTCTCTCAGCTTCTTTCTTTTGAAATAGTTTGTGAAAGATTGGTGTTAATTTTTCAAAAAAGATTTTACCAGCGAAGCCATCTGAGTCTGGGCTTTTATTGTATTTTTCTGACCGTTAATTATAACTTTTACTTGTTGATGGTCTATTCCAATTTTCTATTTCTTCTTGAGTCGCTTTAGGTAGTTTGCTCCTTTATAGGAATTTCTCCATTTGATCTAGGTTATCTAATTTGTTGGCATTCTATCACTCAGAGCATTCTTTCATAACTCTTTTTTCATTCTATATTGTTCCAAGTAATGGCTTTTATTTCAATCTCGGCTTTAATAAAGTGGTCCTTCTAATTTGTTTCTTCCTGATCACTCTAGATTAATAGTTACCAATTTTGTTAATTATTTCAAAGAACTAACGTCTTGATACACTGATTTTTCTCCATTTTTCTATCATCTACTTCATTTATTTCTGCTCTGGATATATTATTTGCCTGCCTTCTATTGGCTTTGAAATTAATATGTTATTTCTTTAAGGTAGAAAGTATGGCTTTTGATTAGAGATTATTTTAAATTTTGATGTAGGCACTTACAACTATAAACGTTCCTCTAAGCACTCCTTTTTTCTGCATCTTATACATTTTGATATGTTGTATTTTTTATTTTAATCATATCAAAATATTTTCAGTATTTTCTTATAATTTTTTTTACTTAATGGTGATCTAGAAGTGTATTTGTTAATTCATACATATTTGTTATTTTTCAAAGTTTAACATTTATTAATATTTTTATCTTATTCTATTGTAGTGGGAATACATACCTTGTATAATTTCAATCCTCTCCAATTTATGTAAACATATTACATGGCCTAATGTGTTGAACTAATTGGAGAATGGTTCATCTGTGTTTGTAGAAAATTCGTGTTCTGCTATTCTAGAACACATATTTTCTAAATATTTCTTAGGTCAAGTTGACATACTGTTTTTTATTGTTTAAATTTTCTCTTTTATTTTTGTTGGTATTCTGCCTAGTTTTTCTATACATTACTGAAAATTACTTATTTCCATGCCCACCAACTATTACTCTTTTATTGTCTACTTTTCCTTTAATTTTTGTTTTATGTATTTTAAGTCTCTCTTGTTAGGTGCATATATATTTATGTATACATATATTTTTTTTCTAAGAATATTTTTTTTAAACTGCATTTTAGGTTTTGGGGTACATGTGAAGAACATGCAAGATTGTTGCATAGGTACACACATGGCAGTGTGATTTGCTGCCTTCCTCCCCATCACCTATATCTGGCTTTTCTGCCCATGCTATGTCTCCCCAACTCCCCACCCCCCGCCGTCCCTCACCTATATTTTTATATCTCTTTGATAGACACTTTTTATCATTGTAAAATCCTTCATTTTCTTGCTAGTAATTTTTTTGTTTTAAAGTTTATTTTCTCTGTCATTAGTATAGCAGCTCTGATTATTGTTTGTATGGCATGTCTTTTCTCATTCTTTTGATCTCAACATATTGTATTTTTAAATTTAATGTGCAGTTTATTTAGATCACATATAGTTGTATCATGTTGTTTAATTCATTCTGACCACCTCTGCCTTTTGGTTAGCGTTTTTAATCTACTTACATATATACATATATGTAATATTATATATGTCTGTTTGATAAAGCTTATAATTTTAAATGTGTTAAGTGTATATTTCAGTGGCATTTAGTGTATTCACATGCTGTTAAATTATCACAGCTATTCGGTTCTAGAACATTTTCAGCACCAAAAAAGAAACTCCAGACCCTCTAAGCAGTCACTCATTTCTCCTTCCCCTTCCCCTTGGACACCACAAACTTGTTTTCTGTCTCTCTAGATTTGTCCATTCTGATTTTTTTGGTATAAATAGCATCTTATGTGGCATTTTTTTTGAGAGGGTGAGTACCTGGCTTACTCATGTGGCTTAATGATTTTAAGGCTCATCAATGCTTTATCGCTTATAATTACATCTCTTCTTTTTTTGACTGGATAATATTTCGATTTATGGATATGCCACATTTTGCTTATCCATACATGAGGTGATGGATATGAAGTTGTTTTCTCTTTTCAGTTATCGTGATATTGCTGCTATAATAGCCATGTACAGAGTTTATATTTGAACACATTTTTGTTCTTTTGGGTACAGTTATGTAATTGCACGATCAGGTGTAATTTTGTTTAAATTTTGAGGAATACTTAAATTGTTTTACTCAGTGGCTGTACTATTTAATATTACCACCAGCTATGTATGCAGGTTCTAATACCTTTACATCCTCACCAACACATATTATTTTCCATTTCTTTCCTAACTCTAGAAATAGCAGGGAATATAAAGCAGTCTCTCATTGTGGGTTTTTCATGCACTTACTGATACTAGTGGACTTACATCTGCCATTTTTCTACTTATTTTTGATACATCTTATGTCTTTTGTTATTCCTCTACTATTTCCTTCTTTTGTGTTTAATAGATCTTTTCTTATGTGCTATTTTAATTCTCATTTTATTTCTTTTGCTGCAAATTTTACTCAATTTCTTAGTGGTTTTCCTGGGGATTACAACTGATATCCTAAGCTAAACCGGTCAAGTTTTGATTAATAACAATCTTCAAAGGTGCACAAAAATATGGAAAAGTGTATAAAAATGAGTATTTAATTTTAAAAGTATACATATCATTGCTCCAATATAGTTCTTTTTTCTTCTTCTTTCCTTTATGTATTATAAAGTCACCCATACATCATTGTTATTGCATTATACAACTATTTTAAAAGTAGATGAAATTAGGAAGACATTACAAATAAATACACACATACACTGTCTCTTACATTTAGCTATGTATTTACACACACCAGTGATCTCTCTTTTTCTGACTTTGAGTTACTGTCTCATGTTCTTTCATTTAAAACTGAAGGACTCTAGCATTTTTTTAAGCATGTCTACTAGCAATTATTTATTTCACTTAATGTTTATCTGAGAGTGGCTTAATTCATTTTCATTTCTGAAAGACAGTTTTGTTGTATGTGGAATTCTTTGTTGAGGATTTTTGATTTCAGCAGTTTCAGTATATCTTCCCACTAACTTCTTTACTGCATAGTTATTGATGACAATTCAGCAGTTAGTCTTATTGACTATTTGTTGTTTCCATGTGTGACTAGTTGTTGTTTCTCTTTCTGTTTAAAGACTGTATCTTTCTCTTTGGCTTCCACTAGTTTGATTATGATGTTTCTAAGCACCAATCTGAGTTTATCCTATTTGGAGAATGTTGAATTTCTAGGATGAGTAGATTAGTGATTTTCATCAATTGGGAATAATTTGGTCATTATTTCTTTACATTTTGTCTCTGAACCCTTCTCTATACCCCTCAGGGATTCCCTTTTCGTGTAACTTAATTGATGGTTCTCCATGTGTGGCTGCCTCTGCTAATATTCCTTTATTTCTTCCTCTTTTTCAGACTAGATAAGCACAGAATTATCTTCAAGTTTGCTGATCATTTATTTTGCCAACTTAAATTTGCTATTTATCTACTGCAGATAATTTTTTTAAATTTCATGCATTGTACTTTTCAATTAAAAAATTGCTCTTTGGCAATTTGTATAATTTATGAATTATTATTCATACTCCCTATTTGGTGAGATTTCATTTTCATGGTCTCCTTCAGTTTTTTGAAGGGTTTTCTTTAGTTTTCAAAATCTTTACTGTAATAGATGAATTACAGCCTTTGTTTTAGTAAGCAATGCCTGGGCTTCCTTAGACACAGTTTCTATACATTCTTCCCCCACTTCAGTGGCCAAACCTCTCTGCTTACTTGAATGTCTAATAATTTTTATTGTTTATATGTTGAAAACTGGATTTTAAAATAATAAATCAGATTTTTTGGAAATCAGATTATTCCCTCTTTCCTGATGTTTGTTATTTACTCCCTCGTTTCAGATGTATGCTATTGTTCCTGCATGTTGCTATTGCTGTTTTTGTGCTGATGTTATTGTTGTTTTGTAATTTTCCTGAACGCATTCTGTAAATTCTGTATTCTTTGGTATATACCTCCACCGCAGTCTCTTCTTAGCTAGCTTATTGGTTAGAGATTGTTTATTTTAATTTTAAAGCTTTAGGTTCTGCGGTACATGTGCAGAATGTTTGTTATGTAGGTATACACGTGCCATGGTGGTTTGCTGCATCCATCACCCCCGTCATCTATATTAGGTATTTCTCCTAATGCAAATTTTCTAAATACCTAGAACCTATGTCCCCCAGTCTTTGCCAAATGGCTGAATGTGTGTTTTGGGCATATCTCCAGTGTTTTTGCAGGCATTGAAAACTCGAATGATTCACTTTCTGTTTGTGCTAAGCCTCAAGGTCAGTAAGTTGTGAGAATGTAGAGCCTTCTCTGACCTTTCCTTGTCATGCACACAACCCTGTACATTTGTGAGGCTTTCTAGAGTCTCAGGAGTATTTTAGAGCTTTCTAAAATCTCCTACGGTCTTTGAATTATCCCCTCTACTATTCCTTTTAATTGTACTGGCAAACTTTCGGTTTACCCAAGTTGTCATCGTCACCTGAGGCAATTGCAGTTGGGTTTTTTTTTTTTTTTAAACAAAAACCCAAGATAAAATTTTTTTACCTTGAACAGGTTAAATAAAACCAATCCCTGTGACTTTGAGGTTCTAGGCATCTGACAACCAGGTGAAATGGTGAAATTTATCTGAGAATTGGCTTTTCAGGGACTCCAAATCCATTCAATCCCTACAGAAGTTGTTAGCTGGCTGGTTCTCTTGACTGTCATGATGGGGAGGCTACAGGTTTTCAAGGTTACCACACAGTTGAGGAAAGATGGAAAGGAATACGCCAAGCTTATAATGCTATAAACCTCACTTTTCTTACCAAGATCCTGCCATTTTTCTTGAATATACTTTTCTGAGATTGATGCAAGCCTTTAGTTACTTTAGAGAGTTCTGAAATTTTTGTTTTGTCAATTTTTGCTAGCATTTTCACTGCTGTTTTGGAATAATCGATCGTTGAATGTCCTTATTCTGCTAGTCTAGAATGCTTATTTGGCTAGCATTGTTTACACCATATCTAAATTTGCCTAAAAATGTTTTGTTTTACTCATTCAAATGATATGCTATCTGAATGAATAGAAGATTATTGACTATGTTTAATTAATTATTAGAACTCAGCTGGTAATTAATGATGTAATATATAAATAGTTTTACTTATATCATTGGCGATTTAAAATATGTTGAAAGCAATAAAAATATTAGTAGCGGCCATTTATTGAGTTCTTACTATACATCGGAACTTACGTTAATTCATTTACTTTTTCCTTTGTCCTTAACATGCTTATTATAACATTAACATATAAGGCTCATCTCAGAGGAGATGAAAAATGGAGGCTGACAGACAGACTATAAACTTTTCTAATTCAACATAGATAGAAAGTGTAGATGGTAAGATGAGCTTCTGATCCTGTCTTACTTCAAATCCTGGGCTTTAATGAGTGCCCTTTACTGACCCTCCCATGATTAATGACTTGAGCTTTCCAAAGGGAAAGGTTTATAGCAGAAAAGACTATTGATTTTTGTTCTTTTGATTAAGTTTAGTTAAATCCATACTTAAATGGTAGCATGGCACAGTATAAAGAGATATGAAGAAGAATAAGGAACCCTCTAGTTCAAATCTCATGTCAACATCTAACCATAGGAATGAGGCTGTGAGCAACAGAATAACTGAAACAAAATGCCATTTTAGTTAGTTCAGAAAAATAAGTTCCTTCTTGAATATACATCAGTGGAAGCCAGTGCATTTTTTGTTCAAATGATCTAGAATTGCCACATTTTCAAGAAGTTTAAAAGTACATATATTTTTTTCATTTCTTTATATTCAAAGAACCATATTAATAGATAGCATTTATAAAGGAATCAGCAGGCATCAGTTGAGATTTTGTTGATTAATTTTGGATAAGCTGCAATAACATTACTGGCTACTTAAGGGTTAGACTCCACATGAAGCATTATTAAGATTTCTTAACTCTGCTGGAGTCCTATAACTCCCAGTAGTGTTTCTATGCATCCATCTTTGTCTTTTTCTCTATCTGCATGTAATAGTATTATAAAATTCAGTTATTACACCATTCAGAAATCTTCACTGAATCCAAATATAAATATACCATTTTATACATAAAATCAGTAAATGCTTTTCATGTGAAAATAATCTTAGCATTGAAAGACTGGGTTTTAAAGACCCCCATTTGGCCTTTAAAAATGGTCAGTCTTATCTATTCTAAACATTTATAGCACATATTGTTTGCATCATAAATATAAATTATATTGCTATGCTTCCTTCAAACATATACTGTCAAAGAATGGAGAAAAGCTGGTAAATTATGAACTAGCCAGATAATCTACGGGTGCTTTTCAACCTCATCAGCCTCATTTATGGTATTGACTTAGTAATATTCTGATATTTTATTATGTTATTTGCATTTGAATTAAAATTTACACTTGAAACACATTTTCAATAATAACCTTTCAAGCTCAGAACAAAATATAAGGCAGATGCAATTACACCCATCTCAAAGACCAAGAAACTAAAGAGCTAAAGCCCAAATACTAAGAAATACAAATGAGTATCAATCGCAGCACTGAAATCTAGGGCATACATTTTCTTCTATGTCATTTTTATAGAAGAACATAATATGTATGTATATACACACATAATTATTTTTAAAATTGTACATATAATAAAAAATATACTGATCTATCAATTTGTACACATGACCATTTATATTTTATACTGTCATTATTAAATAAGTGTTATATTTCAATTACTATTGCTTTTAACAATAGACAGGATTAGGATACAGGAGTAGAGGAGGATACATTGAATACTAGGACAGATAAAGGTATATTTTCAATGGATTCTACATAGTACTTTAAAAAGCTGTAGCATTTTAATTTATGTTTTGCAATCAGTTTATTTAAATCTATATTGAGAAGAAGGGCATTTGACACAATCAGAGACTGAAAGGAACGAAATTAGAATCTTTAAATAGATTTTGATGTTTTAACAGCAAATTGTCATAACAATAATTGACCTAGATAACACTATGATTTGAAAATCCTTTCACATGGGAGCTCCTCATTACCTCCACAGGCCTGGTTATAGCAACACCTGTAAACAAATCATTATGTCTCTCATGTTTCAGTAACAAGGACTTCCGTTGTGTTTTCTTTATTGAAACGTATACATAATGAAAATCACTAATTGAACAGCATCTACTGGCCCGTTATGTTGTGTATTTTATTAAATATTGTATATGTCCCCCTGAACTGTCTTAAAATTGTGCCATAATTTATTATTATTATTATTATTGAGACAGAGTCTCCGTCTGTCACCCAGGCTGGAGTGCACTGGTATAATCGTAGCTCACTGAGCCTCCACTTCCTTGGCTTAGGAGATTCCCCCGCCTCAGCCTCCCAAGTAGCTGGGGACTACAGGCATATGCCACTACGCCCAACTGATTTTTCTAGAGATGGTGTCTCATTATGTTTCCCAGGCTGGTCTTGAACTCCTGGTCTCAAGTGATCCTTCCATCTCAGCCTCCCAAGGTGCTGGGATTATGGGTATGAGCCATCATGCCTGGCCATATTTTATTATTTTTTTTGTTGTGATTATAATAAAATTATATAATATTAGAAAATAATAAAATTAGTACTCCTTTTGAAAAGGACTGGTAATGAGTTTTAAATCAACATATAACACACACACACACACACTCATACACAACACATACACGTGCACACGACTTTCAGACTCCAATTCCAGTGCACACTCTTCATGTAGAGGAAAAGCAGACGTTTAAGGCCATCTCTACTGTGAAATGGTAGAGTGAAGGTCATTAAATATTTGGGACATCTACCTATCCTTTTTTTGAAACTCTTTTCAAAATATTCAAGTTTTTGGCTGTGTATGGTTTTATAACCAAATCTCCCTAGAGGAAAGAATTCAAACATAGCACGGGCTTCAGGTTCCTAGGCACATATTCAGGTTCCTAAGGCACTTTCTGATTGTTTTAAATCAACATGTCTGTCATACTGATGTCAATCTCAGCCTTAGGGACACTTGGATGAGTAAGAATAGTAGCATTGAGGATTTTAATAAACTCTGAGCATGAATAAGGAATATACTTGCACTTTCAAATCCAATAGACACAATCTTCTGAACTTCCCTTAGAGGAAGTTTCCATTTTTCCTTAGACTGATTTGCAATGTATTGTTTTTTCTCTGCTTATTAAAGAAGTAATAACAGGTAAATCATATATGTGATATAACACATAATTTACTATTTAAAGCAGATGAATTAGAAAAGGTGAAAATAAAAGTTAACATTCTAAAACTTCAGCATGAAGTATGGTTTTTGTCAATATACCGAACTTGGACCTTATTTCTGTTACAGAGGATGGATGAGAAATTTAATATTGATTTATTACTTTTAAGAGAATAAAAGTATATTGTGAAGCTTCTTTTTGAAACAAGTTATAGAAAAACAAAAATAAGTAATACTAGAAATAAACTAGACCATACATCAGATGAAATAACAAAAGTAGGATGAGAAAAGATTTCACAAAATTTACATAAAAGAATAATAAAACTCTGGGAATATGATTCAAAAATAATGTCAGAAACGTTGTTGCTCTAGCATTATTAAGGACTGCTAGACATTATTTTGAAAGGAGCCTTACATTCTTAAATATTGTAACTTAAACCTGGACTGTGGCTCATTGCTTTCTAAATTTTCATTTTAAGGGTAAAAATAAAATTATGAATAGGAAAAGAAAACCAGTAGTGAAAAATAAAGAACAGTCTTCCTGGCCTACAAAATAAAGGCTAGCCCAGGCTCTAAGGAGTAGAAAGTTCTAGAGGCCCCTGACCTTGCTGATTTGGATTACAAAGGGCTGATTTAGGAGACATGGTTAGTGGGGCAGCCCATGGACTGGCCTCTCTTGTGCTGTACGTCAGCAGCATCTGGAGCCCTCCAACAGTGAGAAGAGGCTTTGAAGTGTCCTCATAGTGGAAATTCTAGTCTGGGCAGCAAATAATTCCTGCTTATGAAAAGGTCTCTGTGATGAGCCCCCATGCAAAAGAGAACATTTCTGTGTCTATTCAGTGATTCACATTACTAAAATACATAAATAGTGGCTTTGTCTTAGCTGTGATTATTATGAAGTCATTCAATTACTATGAATACAATCAACCTGCTTATTAGAGTTGGTAAACTCTTATTTACATCTTAGTATGAGAATATGGGATTAACAACAAACAAATAAATTATTATTCAAAAGGCAGGATGATATATACCTCTAAAAGAACATATGCCTTTGCTAGGGTTATCTTTCCTATATAAAAGAAAGCTGGCTTAAACGACAGAAATGCATTTTCTCACAGTTCTGGTGGCTGGAAATCCCAGATTTAGATGTCAGTGGGGTTGGTTTCTCCTGAGGCCTCTCCTGCTTTGCAGATGGTCACCTCCCTGTTGTGTCCTTGTGTGGTCTTTCCTCTGTGTGCTTGTCTATTTGGCCTCTCTGTGTGTCCACATTTCCTCTTCTCATAAAGGCACCAGTGATGCTAGATTAGCGCACACCTAAGGCCCTTATTATAACTTAACCACCTCTTTACAGACCAGATCTCAAAGGCAGTCACATCTTAAGTGCTGGAGTTAGGGCTTCAACACATGAATCTTGAGGGGACATGATCCCCCCATATCAGTGACATTGGAAACATGTCAATAACCAAAAGTCATGAGAGAGATTTTTAAAGTTTCTAAAAACAATCTTGTTGTAATTTCATTTTAAAAGATATGGGTACTTTCTATGGTTTCATAATAATTCGGTAAATCAGAAATAAAGTACTGAAATTAAATGAAAAATAAAGTATTGAAATTAGTTCAATAAAGCAAGATTACTGTGAATTTTAAAAAACTTTATATTTTTACATCTGTTTTTGGTTCACAGAAGAATTAAGAGACAGGTCCAAAGATATTCTTTATTCAGACAATGATACTTTAAAGTAACAGATTCATGCTACTTTTTTCAAAATTACTCAACAAACCAGAAAAAGTTCCCTGAGTGGACCCATGTTCATAGATTTTTTTTTTAATGCACATAATTATTTGTCAATTTGCCTAGTACTATCTTCTTATAACCCCTAAATAAATGTGTTTTTTTTTTAATGTGATAAACGCATAACACCTTCTGTGATTATGGGTAAATAAAAAATTAATATATGAAAGTCAATAGTTTTTGCATTGCCAGAAAGATTAGGTAGTCTTTTAAAAAGAAAAAATATATACTGTTGATCACAGGTGGAATAAAATGTCAGAAAAAAAGTTTAATAAGAAATATAAAGGGCCTCTGGAGGTAAATTCTTGAGAGGTTTAAGAAGCAAAATTAAAACTTACACTAATTAAATTAAAGTAATTTACTTTTAATTGATTTATTGATGTAAACACTTTAAATCCAAAATAAAAAAATTTTTGAAGGGAATTCTAAACAATTAATGTAAATTATTTCTTTAAAAAATTAAATGATTAAAGCTACAACATTGTCAGAGAGAGAGAATCTTAGGCCTCTCTCTTTGAGAGATGATGATAGGTCCTCACACTAACAACTATACTTATCACTTCTGTGTGTGTCTATAAAATTATACTTGGGAATTTTATTTATAGAAAGAATCTCTTAAGATGCAGCTATTGTTGCTATTACCTGCACAATTATCTTGACTGTCTAAAAAGTTCTTTAATTTTAACTGGTTGTTTTACTTGATAATGCTATTCTGATAATACAAGATCTTGACATCTCTTTATCTTTAAAATTATATGTAATTGTACAATTGCTTTCCATTCTTCCCGGTTCTCTCTATAAGTATGAAGGCATGAAAACCACTCGTTTGTTGGAGTCTTAATCCACACAAAAAAGTTTGAAGTTCTTTGTTTTATGTAACTTGCAGCCCTTTGCCTTTTTTATATTGACAACCAAATTTCTTTTCTCCTTTCCTTTTTGACATTGCTCCTCATCAGGAGAAGCAGCAAACAGTTTCCTTTGCAGGGAGTAGTTTCTTGATGGAGGAGAGCATCTGTTCCTTTGTCTTAATGATGATAATAATACTTGCTTTAATCCTTATGATAACAATGTAAAACAAGTACTGTGGGTGTCCTCTTTTTAGAGCTGTCATTGTAAATCATATTGAGTGAATGCGGTTGTCTACCCTGGAGAGGAGAAATGAACCAGTGACCCTTGTGAATATGCCCAATGTAACATGTCATGTATTCCCTTTTTATGTGAAACATATTTATTGAATGTCTAGTGTGTACCTTCATGGAGTTAAAATTCAAGATGAGATGCTTTGAACTAATTTCATGACAAAGACTGATGCCATCTTTATGTGGGTTCAGGGAAGTGGGGTTATTACTGCCTCCCTTTCTTTGTGTAATTTCAGCCCAGTAGCAAGCCCTTTTGGGTGGATTTCTAACTGGTAGCAATGAAAGGAAATTAAAGACGGGTATAGTTTAAATGTTATAATTAGGGGATTAGGAATGTAAAGGAGAAAAGGGATTTTTAAATAAATGGTAGGGGAAGCATGGAATGTTTTTACTATACTGCTAAAGTTCAGAGGCCACAGCAGAACTTTGTCTCTTGTTTCTTTTTCTCTCATTCTTTCAGGTTTGTTCTGTAACAACTGTTTTCCTTCCTAGTGATCTGAGTACCAGTGGATACTGAGTATGAGTTTGGTGGTAAAAGATGGATGGAACATTGCCCTGACTACGTTTGTAAGATCTAAAATTTATGTCAGCTTCTGGTGCAGGCAAAAGAGGTGCAACTGAGAGTCCAAGGAAGATCACTTTGTTTTGTGAGCAAAAGCCTCTAACTAGTGACGGGCATTTCTGGGGTCTTGCCTTCTGTCCTTTATGTATACATGTCTTAAGAAAAATAGGGGAGTGATAACGCAGAATTAGTTGATGATTCAGAGATATGTAATTAGGGCTGGGGGCAGTAGCTTATATCTGTAAGTCCAACACTTTGGGAGGCCGAGGCAGGTGGATCACTTGAGGTCAGGAGTTGGAGACCAGCCTGGCCACCATGGGGAAACTCCATCTCTGCTAAAAATACAAAAATTAGGAAGGCGTGGTGGCATGCGCCTGTTATCCCAGCTACCAGGTAGTCTGAGGCACCGGAATCACTTGAACCCAGGAGGCAGAGGTTGCAGTAAACCAAGATCTCGTCACTGCCTACA
The DNA here is from genome assembly GCA_963573385.1 of Cacajao melanocephalus. NCBI lineage: Eukaryota > Metazoa > Chordata > Mammalia > Primates > Pitheciidae > Cacajao > Cacajao melanocephalus. Next base: position 25,740 of record CAUYLG010020069.1, on the reverse strand, counting down.
AGCCTGGGTGACAGAGTGAGACTCAGTCTCAAAGTAAGTAAGTGAATAAATAAATAAATAAATAATTTTTTTAAAGAAAAATATCTATGTAATTAGAATCCTCAGAAACAATCTCACATAATAGTTTTCTCTATATATAGAAAGGAACCTATACATGTCTGTACCTTTACAAGTCATTTGTTAAAGAAGACTCATATTGGCTGTAGATTTCCCTTTTTAAGTATTTTATATTTTCGTAACTAATATTATTTCATTTTTTCCATTTTATTATAATCTCTATTCAGTTAGTTTCTTATTTATCGATGTATTTTCTTCAATACCTCACATCCAGAGATCTATAATTGATTCTAATACTTTGTCAGTTATTTTGGATTTTACAAATAACAATTTTAACACAAGCAAATCGTGATCATGTTGCTTCCTAACATCTGATGTTTATACTTAACCTTTTCTCAAACTACTACATTAGTAGAGTATTAAAATAAGGTCTATCAATATGGTGATAGACACCACTCCTGCCTAGATTTTAATGAGCATTTAACAACATTCTATAAATTAATTTATTACTCATTCAAACTATTGTCAATTTGTCAAATTTCTATTTGCCAGACATTGTATGAGCCACTAAGAATACTTATTTTGAATTTTTCTTTGACATTGTTATTTCTTTATTAAATTGATAAAGTGTTCTTCTACTTCATGTCTATCATTGACTTTTTATTAGAAATATTGTAGATAGTGAATATTATGTTTGAGTATTGATCATGATGACTCATGTTTAAATTAATTTCTTTCCTCTCACCTAATTATAAAATCAATTATAACAGTACATTTAAATGGTGAAATATATTTTTAATAATTATAATAAAAAATGATAGGAGTGTGAATTAGTTCAACCATTGTGGAAGAGAATGTGGTGATTCCTCAAGGATCTAGAAATAGAAATAGCATTTGACCCAGCAATCCCAATACTGAGATTATATTTAAAGGATTATAAATCATTCTACCATGAAGACACATGCACACATATGTTTATTGCGGCACTGTTCACAATAGCGAAGACTTGGAACCAACCCAAATGCCCATTAATCATAGACTTGATAAAGAAAATATGGCACATATACACCATGGAATACTATGCAGCCATAAAAAAGAATGAGTTCATTTCCTTTTCAGGGACATAGATGAAGCTGGAAATCATCATTCTTAGCAAACTAACACAGGCAGGAACAGAAAACCAAACACCGCATGTTCTCACTCGTAAGTGTGAGTTGAACAATGAGAACACATGGACACAGGGAGGGGAACATCACACACTGGGGCCTGTTGGAGGGTGGGAAAACTAGGGGAGGCATAGCATTAGGAGAAATATCTAATGTAGATGATGAGTTGATAGGTGCAGCAAACCAACATTGCACCTATATACCTATGTAATTCTGCACATGTATCCCAGAACTTAAAGTATAATAATAAAAAATACTTAATACTGCTTACATTAGTACTCCCCAAAATAAATCTAACAAAATATGTACAAGGTCTGTGTCAGAGAAATTATAAAACTCTGATGAATGAATTCGAAGAAATAAATAGATATTTCATACAGATGATTTGAAGACTAAATATTGTCAAGATGTCAGTTTTTCCTAACTCAACCTTTAGATTCAAATAATTGGGATTTCAACTGAAGTTGAAATTTATTTTGTGGCTATTGACAACTGAAGAAAAAAGACCCAGACAGTCAAAACTGTATCGAAGGAGAAGAATGAATTCATAGAACTGACACTACCCGACTTTAAGACTTATTCTAAAGCTGTGCTAATCAAGACAGTGTGTTATTGGTGAAAAAAGGACAATTAGATCAATGGAATTAAATATGGAGCCAAGAAGTAAACCCACACAAAATATAATAATCTGAGAAAATCTAGATGACCCTAGGTTTGGTGATGAGTCTTTAGATACAACTAAAGATACAGTTTGGTACCAAAATAATTGATAATCTGAACATTGCTAAAGTTAAAAACCTCTGGCCTGTGAAAGACACTGTCAAAAGAATAAAAATGTAAGCCACAGGGAAAACATTTGCAAGGTGTATATCTAGTTCACAATAAGTAAACAACCAGATTAAATAATCAACAATTGATTTCAACAGACACTTCACCAAACCTGTTTAAATGGCAAGCATATGAAAAGATGTTCAACATCGTATGTTATGATGAAGCTGAAAATTAAAACAACAGTGAAATATCGTAACACTTAAATCAGAATTTCCAAAATCCAAAACACAAACAACATCAAGTGTTAACAAGGTGCGATAGCTCTTGTGGAGCAACAGGAACTCTCTTCTCTTATCACTGCTGCTAGGAATGGAAAATGGCACCACCACTTTGGAAGACAGAGTGCCAGGACCTTACAAAACTAAACATACTCTTACCACACCACCCAGAAATTGTGCTTCTTGGTATTCACCCAAATGAATTGAAAACTTGTGCCTACACAGCACTACACAGATGTCTATAGCAGCTGTATTTATAACTACCAACAACTTGGGAGCAACCAAGATATCCTTCAGTAGGTGAATGGACAAATAAACTGTGGTACGTTCAGACAATGGAATATTATTAAAGAAATGAGATAGCAAGCCATCAAAAGACATAGAGGAAATTTAAATGCATATTACCAAGTGAAAGAAGCTCATCTGCAAAGGTTACACAGTATATTAATTCAACCTTATTACAGTCTGAAAAAGGCAAATCTATGAAGATGGTAAAAAGATCAGTGAATGCCAAGATATAGGGAAGGATACATAGGCAGAGGACAGAGGATTTAGGGGGCATTTTTGAAACTATTCTGCATGATACTATAATGGTGAATACAACATTATACATTTGTTCTAACCCTTACAATGACCAACATCAAGAATGAACCCTAATGTAAATTATGAACTTTGGGTGATAATGAGTTAATGTTGGTTCAATGATTGTTACAAATGTATCACTATAGCAGGAGAGGGTCGTGGGGTGAGCAGAAATAAATGGGAAAGCTGTACTTTCTGCTTAATTTTGCTGAGAACCTGAAACTGCTCTTAAAAAGAGTATAATTAATTTGTTTAAAATTCATTTTTTTATCCTGCTTATATAAAAATCCTTAGAAACATAATATTTGAACAGTTATATTTATATAAATGCAGTTGTAAAGAGCTTTATTTTGATAGAAACACTAAATCATCTATGAGTACCAAAAATAAAAGACATATTATTTCAATTAAAAATGTTCATTTATGGAAAAATAATATTAACATCAAAATATTTAGTCACATCAGAAAATATTTGTTATATAATTTTAAGTAAAAAGGTAACATATGCTATGTCATCATAATTTATGAATCTACAGTTTTGACATATAGATTACTTTTACTTAATTCTCGTGGCCAGTGGGTCTAAGAATATTATTTTTCTAATTTATCTTTCTATATCTCCTGAATTATGTTATAATTAATACATGCAATTTTTCTCATTAGAACACTGTTTTTGTTTGTTTGTTTGTTTGTTTGTTTGTTTTGAGATGGAGTTTAACTGTCACCCAAGCTGGAGTGCAGTGGCATGATCTCGGCTCACTGCAACCTCCGCCTCTTGGGTTCAAACGATTGTCCTGCCTCAGCCTCCTGAATGGCTGGGATTACAGGTACGTGCCACCACACTCGGCTAATTTTTATATTTTTAGTAGAGGCGGGGTTTCACCATACTGGTCAGGCTGGCCTCGAACTCCTGACCTCAAGATCCGCCCGCCTCGGCCTCCCAAAGTGCTGGGATTACAGGCGTGAGCCACTGAGCCCGGCCTAGAACACTATGTTTCTTAACTTGCATTCTCTGAGCCTCACATCAGTCCAGAATCCCGCCTTCTGCGTTCCTCGCTGATGGGTTCATCCACATGCTAAGTCCTTTTGCGTTTGCTGCTCCTCATTCTGCTTTTGCACATGATCAGATGGGATGATGAGAGAATGTACGTTCGTAAACGAAAGGGCTCATAGTAATTTGAGAGAACGACCTTTCTGTTCTGAAATTGCCAGCACTCTCCGTATGAAGTTAAATTAATTTTGTTTGACATTTGCTTTCCTTCTGCCCTGGGGTTATTCACTACTGATGTCGGGACTCCATGTTTAGCATTATGACTAAGAATTAAATAATCCTGTGCAGATTTTGGGGGCTGTCTGGTCACGGAATCATATTCTGAAATCATAGAATTCTCCAGTTTAATGGACATCACTGAATATCTTAATGGGTAAACTGCTGAATCCAGAGAAAGATTAGTTATTAGGCTAGCACCAACTAAGGATTGTAATCTGACATACATAATTCTCTTAACATCAGTTATTTAATATTTTTATATCACATTATTCCAAGGGAAAAAATATGAAGATTTATACATCTGTCATTACAAGTTCCTTCTCCACAATAACCACTGCTGTTGTTTATAATTTATCCTTCTAGAAACATATTACACATGTACAAGGAAATTCAAAGAGATAGTATGTGTTTTCCTTTTTTCTACAAAAAGTGACAGCATACCATACGTAATATTCTGTAGTTTACTTTTTTCCTAAAGAGTGATAGCTTGGCTATATTTTCTTATCATGTGTAATGAGATTCCTAATTCTGACTTAGGCATAAAATACCATTTTATTGATGTGTCTTATAGCTGGACCCCTGCCTAAGGGCATTCAAGCTGTGTCTACATTTTGGTGCTATCAACAAAGTTGTAATGAATTACTTTTAAGGTAGATTACTTTTAACATAATTTTGCAAATGTGTACATGTGTCTGGAAGATAAATTTTAGAAATGTAGTTATCGAGTTTGATTTTTTATACCTTTTAACAAGTAACTGGGCACACAAATTGTACCACAGTTTATTTTCATCATGTACATGTGCTGTTCACCCCACAAAATTTTTCCCTCAATGCCAAACATAGGGATATTGTAGGGCTTTCTGGTCTCTGTCAGCATGGTTGGGGAAAAATGGTAGCAACACAACTTTCTTGTTCACATATTTATCCTTTATTTTATTGGTTATTTTTCAAATTAAGGAGGAGTAATTACGTACTAATGAAAAACACCAGCATGGGTAACATGGGGAAACCCTGTCTCTATCAAAAATAAGTAAAATTAGCCAGATAAGCTGGTATGTGCCTCTGGTCCCAACTACTTGGGAGGCTGAGGTAGGAGGATCATTTGAGCCCAGGAGTTCGAGAATGCAGTGAGCCTAGATCCTATTACTGAACTCCAGTTTGGGAGACAGGGTGAAATCCTGTCTCAAAAACAACAACGACAAACAAACCACAACCCATTAAAAAGTGGACAAAGGATACGAACAGACACTTTTCAAAAGAAGATATTCTTTTGTAGAATATTTTTGTATTCTACAAAAATATTTTGTAGCCAAAATGCATATTTTTGTATTCTACAAAAATATTTTGTAGCCAAAATGCATATTAAACCAAAAAAAGCTCAACATCGCCGATCATTAGAGAAATGCAAATTAAAACCGCAATGAGATACCATCTCACGCTAGTCAGAATGTCTATTATTAAAAGTCAAAAAAAAAAAAAACATGTTGCAAGGTTGTGGAGAAAAACGAACGCTTATACACTGTTGGTGGGAGTGTAAACTAGCTCAGCCATTGTGGAAGACAGTGTGGAGATGCCCCAAAGAACTAAAAACAGAACCACCATTCAACCCAGCAATCCCATTACTGAATATGTACCCAAAGGAATGTAAATCATTCTCTCATAAAGACACGTGCACGCATATGTTCGTTGCAGCACTTTTCACAATAGCAAAGATATGGAATCCACTTAAAAAATGCCCATCATGGTAGACTGGATAACCAAAATACGGTACATATACACCATGGAAAAAGTATGAGATTATGTTCTTTGCAGGAACATGGTGGGAGCTTGGGGCCATTATTTTTAGCAAATTAATAGAGGAACAGAAAACCAAATACCACATGTTCTCACTTCTAAGTGGGAGCTAAATGATGAGAACACATGGACATATAGAGGGGAACAACACACATCCGGGCCTATTGCAGGGTGGAGTGTTGGAGGAAGGAGAGAATAAAAAAAAATAACCAATGGGTGCTATGTCAAATACCTGGGTAATGACATAATCTGTACAACAAAGCCCCATGACACAAGTTTACCTATATAGCAAACGTACACATGTGCCCCTGAACTGAAAAGTCAAATAAAAAAGAAAAAAAGTGAAAGAAAATATGTATTTGTCTATAATAGTATTGTCTGTTTTTTTCATGATTGGTCTGCTTTTTCCACTTGCTTTATGATACTTTTTAAATGCAGATTTATGATGGTAACAGAAATCAATCTTTTACTTATAAATTTTTGATTTAGGTAGTAACTATAAAGCTCTTCCTCAATATATAGTTTTAAAATAACTAACATTTTTATGACTGTATTTTTATTTTTTAAATAATTGATTTATTTGCTTTATTTGACTGTTTTTCAATAAATTGGGAGGCTTGTATCAATGCTTCTTGTCTTTTAAATACTTAATTATGTAAACTTATATGTAAGAGTGTAAATAATTGTTCACATTGATTCAGACATCACCTTTACTGTACTCTAAGCTCTTATATTTATTTGTGTCTACTTACAGTCTATTTTTATTTTCATTGGTCTGTGTTCATGTACAAGTACCACAATGGTCTTTGTTAGAGTCTTCTTGAGAGTTTTAAACTTACTAGCTCATCAAGTTTATATACTGGCATTTTATAACTTTTTTGGTGTCCTATAAGGAGTCTTTAGATTACCAAATTTTAAACCAAGTTGGTTACATATATAAATGGTATTTATTTTTGTCTATTCATTTTGCAAATTGCTTATTAATTCATTCATTGTATGAAATACTTTTTTAGTTTTTTTCTCTTAAATTTTTTGACAAACCAACATATTATTTGTACAGTCATAAATTTACCTCAGTTCCAATTTACATATCTTAGTCTTACTGTTTAGTTGTTTGAGTAATAGCTCCAGAAAAAATGTTTGATTATAGGAATGATAAGAGTGATTTGCTTAGTATCTTTGACCATAGTGTAAAAACATCAATTGTTATCCCATTAAGCTTAATGGTGGAGTCTGGGCTACATATTATATTTTATTATGTTAAGATAATGAGGATTATATTTTATTTGTTTAAGCCAGGGAAGATTCCTTAAGTGAAAACACACTAATATTAAGGCAATAAATAAATAAATAAATAAATAAGTATAAATCAAAATTAAGCTATTAAAAAGATCATTTATGGTAAGCTACAAAAGAAGGAGACAAACAGCTTGCATGTAAAATATATAACAGATACTAACAAGTTAATAAGAATCAGACAATATAATAGAAATAAATTCCTGAGAGACTTGAGCTGAAACGTCAGAAAAGAACATGCCTAAATGACTAAAAATGTATAAAAAGGCACCTCCCTACTCTCAGTCAGAAAAACATGAGTATAAATAAGAATAAAATTGATAACAATGGCTAAAATGTAAAAATAAGTCATACTAAATATTGACAAAATTGTGTCATTATCAAATATGACATACTTGATAATATAAAATATTGAATCAATTGTGGAATAAATGAACCTCTCATAATACTTCAGAGGAAGTAAAAACCACTTTAGAAAACTATTTGTATGTACCTAGAGTTGGATGTATCTTTGAACATATCCCTGTCACGTGACTCAGAAACTCTGTTTCTACTTAAATCACGAAAATACCCTGATGCATCTGTGTATTCTTGTAGATGAAGTTATGCACAAGAATTTTCACAGCTGCAATAGTTTTAACAGCATAACTGAAAACTATTCACATGGCTGTCACCAATAAGAATGGATAAACAAATTACAGTAGAGTTACTGATAGAAACACATCAACAACAATGAATTAATTTGAGCACTTGTAAACAATAAGCATGAATTTCATGACCACTGTTAAGACAAAGACGCAAGACACAAAATAATACATATTACTTGAGTCTATATCCATAAACCCAAATATAGGCAAAACTAAGTTCAAGTTCAGTTAAGTTTAAGGTAACCACTTAAGGTAACTGGTTTCCTTTGGAGAGCCAAAATGGATTACTAATTGAGCAGGAGTTGTGCTGGCTGTTTCACCTCACAGTCTAAGTGGTAATCCCACAAGTGCTCGTTATGTTCACTGAGCTGCACATTTATGTTGCATGTAACTTTCACTGTTATAGTTCAATTTTCAGAAAAAAAGTCAGTGGTGAATAACCTTAGAATGTTTCTCTTACTATAGGATGTACTTTCAACATGGAGATTTCTATGTCTTTAAATGTTTTTAAAAACGTGTTGCATAATTTAATATTTATTTTATTCTTTAAAATATGGGCTTTTTCTTCACAGACTCCAAATATTTATGCTGGCTCTAATTTGCTTGACTTTCATTTTATCTATAATCATTTTAAATGTCTTGTTCCTTTTAATACATTTCACGTATCCATTCTTACTGTCTTTATTATTTCATAGTGTTTATTTTTCTATACTTTTTCCTATTTACCATAATATAAGCAATCAACTTTCCCTTTCTTTTCTCTGTTCTACCAGCTTCCACTGCATAAATACAGATGTTTTGTACTATTTCCCTGATTATTTTTGTATCTGTTTAGTTGTCTCATTCACAGATGTGGTTGATTGGCTTATCATAATTAAATTTGAGACTCAATGGTTGGACTAAATTTTCATCTGCTTCAGTAATTGTTTTTCAATATGTTCTATTGATAGATTTGCCCGTACTTTTTCTCTCCCTGCTTTTTTTTTTTTTTTTGAGACAGAGTTTCGCTCTTGTTACCCAGGCTGGAGTGCAATGGCGCAATCTTGGCTCACTACAACCTCCGCCTCCTGGGTTCAAGCAATTCTCCTGCCTCAGCCTCCCAAGTAGCTGGGACTAGAGGTGTGCGCCACCATGCCCAGCTAATTTTTGTATTTTTAGTAGAGACGAGGTTTCACTATGTTGACTAGGATGGTCTCAATCTCTTGATCTCGTCCGCCTTGGCCTCCCGAAGTGCTGGGATTACAGGCGTGGGCCACCGCACCCGGCCTCTCCCTGCTTTTGTTTGACATTGTTACATGGATTTTCTTTCAGCTTTTTTTTTTTAAAGATTGGACGTATTTTTAAAGCCGTGGATTTTTCCTGGTCCGGCTTTGGAGGAGGTTTATAGAGGCTGAGGACAACTTGTGAATAGCATTGCAGATTGTCCAGTGTTCACAAAGCAATACTCTCATTCTTTCTTTTGCTTCCTGTGAATATAACTTAGCTGTCCTTGGTAAGCTGGTGACAATGAGTGCTGGTGATAGTTTTCTATTAGGCCATAGAATTTTCTTTATTATTTTAGGCCATGCACATTAGAGCCTCCTGTTGCAAACGACAGATACAGATCTGCGCCCTGTGCTGAACCTCTCTCCGTTAGGAAGTGTGGCTGTTGGCTCATTGTCCCCTCACTACTCTCTGTCACCTATCTACCGGCTCATCTCCTCCCTGCATGGCCTGTCTTACCTGTGCCCATGTCTAGCTTTATTTTTTGTGTAAGGAGTTTCTATTTCTCCCATTTGCTAAAACTAGAGCTGCATTTTTCTTTCTCCTTTGTTCTTAAATAGTTTTCAGGATTTGAACAGGTAAATATTGAATTTTAATCACTGTGTTCAAACCATACATCAAATACACCTGTTTTATATGAGATATGGGATGCTTGTGAATTCCATATTATCAGTAAATAGTAAGCATCAAGAGTGCTTACTTTAATTCTCTCCTGGTGTTACAGACTGTACAATACTTGTGTATTAGTTCCTTCACACATGGCTATGAAGAAATACCCGAGACTGGATAATTTATAAAGGAAAGAAGTTTAATTGACTCACAGTTCCGCATGGTTGGTGAGGCCTCAGGAAACTTACCATCATGATGGAAGGGGAAGCAAACATGCTCTTCTTCACATGGTGGCAAGAAGGAGAAGAATGACTGCCCAACAAAGGGGGAAGCCCCTTATAAAACCATCACATCTCGTGAGAACTAATTTACCATCATATGAACAGGATTGGAAAAACTGTCCCCATGATTCAATTACCTCCCATTGGGTCCCACGTGATATGTGGGGATTAAGGGAACTATAATTCTGATGAGATTTGAGTGAGGACACAGCAAAACCATATCAATTTGCATGTATGTCTGATTATGATGTGGAATTTGTAAAATATATCCCATGGCATCTATTCATGAACTTATGTGTTTGCAGGAAAACTTTATTTCTCTTAAGAGGAGAACTAAATAGGACATATATATCTTTAGTTGATAATATTCTGTGACAATTTACATCACGTAATTATTATGGGAATATCCAGTTGATGTAATGTGTCTTTAACCAATGCAATAGAGGATAGGTGTCACCTAATTCCTTAGGGGAACAGCCAGAAAACTGCTCTCTATATTAATAATATGTACTAATTCTTATGAATAAACAAGCAAATGTAGTATAAAATCTTATCTGTAATTTTTTTATTTTCTAGGAATATAGTTTGAAATACATGAATTTTTTAGAAATCAAGAGTTGAAATATAAAAATATATTGAATTTAGATTGTTAAGATAATTCCTCAGTGAAAAGGAGAGAAGCTTTGTCAGTCTCAAGTGTATATTTGCCGACCTCTGCAGAGGCTTTTCTCTGTGTGATTTTGTGCACTGATCCTACTTAATTAAAAGTGCTGTTTGTGTGTGTGTGTGTGTTTTGTGTTCTGAACTGCATATCTGAAGATGGCCCTCACATCTTCCCACTTGTAATTTTGCTCCTGTTGGATATAAGGATCATGTTAGATGCTAGTCAAGGTACTGATGCTTATTTAGAATACTTGCTTGATACTGAGATTTTAAAAACAAAACTTTATTCCCCTTTTGGTTACTACATATTCATTATAACAGATAAATAACTTAGTTTGTGTTTTCGGTTGAATGGTGTCCGCTCAATGTCCGTATGTTGAAGTCCCTACCCCTGGTACCTCAGAATGTGACGGTATTTGGAGGTAAAACCTTAAAGAAGTATTTAAGTTAAAGTGAGGTTACTAGGGTGGATCCTACTCTGATATGACTGATGGCCTTATAAGAAGAGATTAAGACAAAACCATCAAGGAAGAAGACCAGTGAAGACACTCGGAGAAGACATCCGTGTGTAAGCCAACGAGAGAGGCCCCAGGAGAAACCTACCTTACCGACACCTTGATCTCAGACTTCTAGCCTACAAAACTACAAATAAATTTCTGTTTTTGAAGCCTCCCAGTCTGCAATACTTTTTAATGATAGCCCTAGCAAATAAATACAGTTTACAAGTTCTGTGGAGATATTGTTGCAGAATAAGGAAATAAGATAATAAATAGATAGTCCATATAAGTGAAGGATAAAGAGAATTAGGTGTCTTCAAGGATGTTAGTAACAGGAGTAGAGCTGCCTTCTTTTAAATTGCTGCCATTAATCAGCCGTAATCCTAAACTTCCTGTGATGCCCATTTCTCACCCTCCACCGGTCTCTGACCTTCCCTAAGCAGTTTCGGCCATCTGGGAGGGACATGTGAAGTCTCAGTTTTGAGCGAGGTTCTCACTGTGTTGCTAATTACTAATGCAAATGTGGGCATTTAAATGTGGTTTTAGGTCACTTGGCCCAGCTAAGGCCTCAGAGGATAGATTACAGGCCTAACTCCCCATATTTCATCTACTCTGGTAATGTTTATAAACACTTAGATTTTTAAATATAAAAAAGAAAATAATTGATTTAGATTTTTAAATAAAAACGGTAGACTCATTGTCCCAATGTAATTATTAAGACACATTTCCTTCTACCCATTCTTTTATGCTCTCCTATTTTTGTGGTTTTGGCAATGTTTATACGGTTCTACTATTTGCTTGGTATAACAAAACATGTATTTTCCATATTCTTCAATTATTTCTTGTTTATTCAGCTTAAAAACAGAATAATATCTCACCTAAAACAAAGGCTACTATACTAAACATCCTCATCATCACTGGGCATTTAGGAATTTTAGAGAACTTGCTCTTTTAGTTACTGTTGGAGTGAACAGATGGAGGATCCTTTTATTGTTTTCAGTATGTGCCTGTAAATAATCCATAAGGCTTGCCACCCAGTGAGGCTGAGTGCATTTCTCCTGTCTGTCTAACCATGATGCTACCAGTGTGACCTCACTACAGGAGATGGATCTTGATAAACCCTTCACCATCTGTCCAGTAGAAGGTAATCTTGAATTCCACTGAATTAATATAAAATGCTTAATGCTGTATAACATAGAGCTCCATGCTTCTTAGGAGAATAAGCTTAAAAAAGTAATCCCTGGTCCTTAAAAATAAATATAATAAATATATGTTATATAATATACAGCATATCATATATATTTTGTATTTATCAAAAGAATAAGAATAGGAAGATAATCTTTGCTCTCTAAAGTGTAACAACATGAACTAGTATTTTATTGGTGAACTCTTAGATCTCAAAATAAAAGATATAATGGATATAAAAAGAACAAAATATCTTATTTTTAAAATGAGAGTAAGAAATATTTTTACAGTTATGTGTAAGTCAAGTGAATATAAACTCAAGTTTTCTTGCTTCCAATACTAAATTTATCATAACTGCATTTGTATTTTGACCAATTCAAATCTACTTTTTACCTGTATTACTAGATGTCAGATATCGTAACTTCTTACACAGTTAGGGAAAGACTACCCACATTATAATTAGGTCAAATGCTTATTATTATTTTATTTACAGCATAAGCATTTATGATTTATTCAAAAATAATCAACTTTTGAAAGTTTTCTTTTTTAATCAGGGCAATGCAAATAAAACACATAATGTAATACTCTTTTGCACTAATAAAAAATGGCAAAAATGAACATATGTATTAAAATTATGTATTAGGATGAAGATTAATAGAATCTTTAGTGCATGACTTTTTGAAATTATTTGGCGTTATCTACTAAAGTTGAAATATGCACACTCTATAAAACAACAATGTCATTTTTAGGTGGATATCCAAAGCAAATGATTGCACATGTGCAGCAGATATATGACAATGCATACATCAAAACACTCAAAATAGCAAAAAACTGGAATCAATCCACATGCTCATTAACAGTACAGTGTGTTATTAAATCATATTTTATAGAATCAACACAACAGAATAACCCATTCTATCTCCAATGAATGATCTCCATCTTCATGCAACAACATTGGTAAATCACTTTTCACAATATGATAGTAAGTGAAAAATAAAGTTCAGAAGAAAACAAACAAAAAAAACCTCACAATCGTCTCTTAATAAAAATTAAATGCAATTAAAACAAAATTACATATTATACTCTCCTTCACTCTCACTATATTCCTTTTACAGATATTCCATGTTTTAAATTCCTAGGGCAATATTGTAACCCTTTTATAGATCTGATAATGTTCCGCTCAGTGTTCCTACCCAAATGTCACCTTGAATTGTAATAATCCCCACATGTTGTGGGAGGGATCCAGCAGGAAGTGATTGAATCATGGAGGCTGGTTTTTCCCATGCTCTTCTCGTGATAGTGAGTAAGTCTCGTGAGATCTGATGACTTTATACAGAGGAGTTTCTCTGCACACATCCTTTCCTGCCTCCATGTAAGACCTGACTTTACTCCTCCTTCGCCTTCTGCCATGATTGTGAAGCCTCCCCAGCCATGTGGAACTGGAAGTCAATTAAATCCCTTTCTCGGGTCCGTCTTTATTAACAGCATGAGAACAGACTGATACAAGACCCTAAATGTTTATTAAACAAGTGCTGGAATCTCATTTAAATATGTATCTTCCTTATTTCTTATAAATTGCCTTTTTGAAGTTTTCTACTCAATGACAAGCGGCTTTCCCCTCCTTTGCTGAGTCACCAGTTCTTGCCTCCTCTTTGTAGTTTCACAAGGGATCATCTTCCTGTCTACCCTGAGACAAACTGTGGAGGTTCGCTTGATTCACATCTAAAAGAAACTCATCATTTTGATGTGTTGGGGGTATGGTGTGTATTTGCCCTCAGTGTCTGGCTGGTAAGCCTTCTCCTCCCCACAATTCTGCAATACAACTTGTAAATTTTATATGTGTGTATAATACTATGTATATGTGTGTATGTGTATGTGTACATATAAATATACATATGAAAATATAAAAGTATTATTATGGTTCTCTTCTTCCTCATAAGAAAAAGAAGTGGAATGAGAATGCATAGAAGTATGCAAGTTTAATTTTTTTTTTCAAAATACAAGCTTATAATTTGGGCATAGATACAAAGTGTCATTATCTTTAATAAAGACAGAAAAGCAAAACAGAGAAAAATCAATACATAAAGAAGCACAAATAAACTAAAGATAGCAGATTTTCTCGAACTAATGATTAACATTAATCTAAATTACACACCTGAGTTCTATAATGAATAATCAATTCACAAATATTCTTTGAGATCTGATTTTATGGCAGGTAACAATTAGGTTTAAAAATATAAAATAATAACATATTCAGTATCGTCTAGCTGGTGAAAATAGAGTCAACCAAAATAATTAGAAAAATTCTTATATTCATATATAATTGTAATGATTGAGTTATGCCTAAGAAGGCATTTGTCAGCAAACAGTCACATTTAAAAATGAAAAGATTATTAGAAATTATTTAGCTCCAGAAACTTACCCAGTCTCTGAAAAATTGTTCTTCTTCAAGGTGTATTTTTGTTTTGACATTATTTACTTCATTGTCTTAAATGGTGAAATAAAAAATTATTTTACGAGACAATACATTCCTATTACTCATTTTCTTCTATTCTGTGATGACCAAAATTGAGGTGCACTTTTTCAGAATGTATTTTTAATTGAATGTGTGATATAAAATTTTAAAAAGGATGACTTTAATAATAAGCTATAGGTTAAGAAATAAGTAAATAGCAAAATCATATAAGGTCAATTTTAATTAATAAAATTGTGAATTAGGAACAATTACACCACCCCCTTATTGGGTAGTATGTACTATTGCTTTAGTTTCCCTTTAGTAGAGAAAAATGTAGAAAATAGATTATATTTAAAAGTTCCTATATCATTACTATAGTTTATTTGGAATACTGTGGTATTGCGACTCCATTTAGTTTCCAGATGGTGTTATCCGCACTTCTCAAATAAACTACTGCAATTGTATCTTTGTTTCAAGGCCTTTGGTTGGAAGACACAAAACAGATAAATATTACATGTTAAGGCAAGAGTACTGTCCTTAACCCAAAAAATTGTAGCCTAGGGTCTGTGAGTTGACTGCATCCCAAAGTAGCCTTAGAGAAATGACGTCTGAATGTGAAGATGGTGGTCTATGGAGCAGATTCTTGATTGTACTAAATATCATATAGCCATGCTTTCCATAGAAACAAGAAGCAAATTTTTGAGGTAGTCATTCTTTTGTAATCATTGTAACACTAATATTTTATATCAGTATGTTTGAGCTCGTTATGTTATAGAACACAAATGTTTTATAATTCTAAAACCTTTTATTTCCCCCAAATGTGTATTACAAGATTTTATTTTTAAAACTCCCTGTCTCAATTGATGATTCTGTATTTAATTTTCTAAGCATAAACTAGAAACTCTTTTTCTTTCTCTCTGATCTAATTATATTTTTTCTCAAAAAAGGAAATGACACTGGCTACAAATCAGCTATCATGTTTTGATGACTAATTCTCCTTATTCATCTCATATTTTAAAGTAATATCTCTTACAATTTGCATAGTCTTTCTGCCTCAGCTCTAATTCCTTTGGAGAGGAATAACTTGCCAATTCATTTTACTGGAGGTCACTGATAATACTTAGTTGGTTTTCCTTTAAAGTAACGGTAAATCTGACCAAGCTAAAGTAATTTCTTGCTTTCATGGTTTGAAACTCATTCCACAGCCTTTCAATTCCTACCTTTGTCAATGCTTCCAACTGGCCGGAGTTAAATGTAGACGTTTTCCAAATGTTAGCTATAAGCTGTTAAGCAGCTTCAAATATCATGAAAATAAAATAACATAATTAGAACGTTATGCACAGATGGTCAAAACAGTGTCCAAGGAAATGCTTTTGGTGAATACAAACCAGTGGAGTAACTAAGATGCTTGCCATGTAAACAGGTGCTTATGAAAATGCTAAGTCATTTAACATCTCTGATCAGATAAGTGGCGTAAATAAGAGGAATGAGAATCGTCTAGAATAAATAGGAAGTTACATATACAGCATATTCTTAAATTCTCCAGTGTTTGTATCAGTTCATATAAAACTAAAATTTGGATCTTATGGTAGATAAATTTATAATTTTATGCGTCATATGGCAAAATGCCAATGACACTAGCTTATTTGTTATGTCCCTCAAAGAACCTCTCTGACAGTTTTAGGGCATCCAAGCTATAAATCCTATCCCATGGAGATAAAAGAACCTCGACATCTTTAAGATAATCGGCTCTGTGTTGAATCATTTATAAAGGGCACATAGACATATTACATCAATGACATTTTTTTAGACAAAATAATGTATATGTACTTTTACATACAAGAGAGTTTTATTTTTAAAATTAATATATTTTAAGACAAGTTATTGAGCAAAAATAAGATCATATATATATGTATAAAAGAGCATTTGTTGATGCTGTTTATTCTAAATTTATGAGGCCAATCTCCATGTTGACAATAATTTATGGCACATTTAACTTCAATTCCCGCTCTATTATTATTTGTCAGTTTTTGCTTCACTGTTAAAATAAATGGGAACCAGTACGCATGAGAATCCTGCTGCATTATGACACCCAATACAAAGTTTATGATTGAGGTTAATATATATCCTAAAGAAAATCCACAGGCATATTTATAATATCAGCACAAAATGGGTAGAAAAATAATTTTTACAAATTGCTCAGAAAATAAAACAAGGCAAGTAAATGGGTTAGGAGCTTGTGTCTTTCGATGTAGGTTCGTATATCCATCCACTGGTTTTTTCCAAGTGACGACTGTGGTCCTGGAAGCTACACTTTCCAATATAATATTTTCTCCTTGAGGCAAACTAGCATACTAGGCATGAAAAGAGTGTAAGCTATGGTATCATTTAGAAATAATGCATGTAATTCCTCTAATTATCTTTAATTTACTAAAACACTAATAGTCCCATTATGATGCAATATTAATCATGTGTCCACGGTCATTTAAAATTCCAGGTGGGACACAAAGAATAGTTCTCAGACACTTAACAAATAAGACAGGAATTACTTTTCAGTCTGAGAAGCCACTAAACCTCTGCTACTATCCATTTCCTTTTCTGTCCAAAGAAGTTCATAATCCCTTTCTTTCTGAGTTGCTGTGAGCTTAGAAACGATGTTTCCCACTTGAATCTTTATTTGCTGTCCCTAAATTTCTCCCGCAGTATTCCTCATTGCCTTCTACTACTCAGGTCAGAAAAGCAGAGCACACACTTGTTTGCCTTTTTCTTCTACAACTATAATTCTACTTAAATTGGCCAGCTGTGAATTGTATTTCTTATATACCTTTAGGATATAGCTGCCTCTTTTCCTCTGTGCTGTTAGCCCTGTAGGGAGCAGAGCCATCGTCCTTTCTCACCGGGTCTGAAGCACCCCAGTATGCCTCAGGTGAACCATCATTCAAAATCCTTCAGTTATTCCCCACATTCAGAGTTAAATTCTTAATTCCTTAAATGTCTTACAGAGTTGCTTCGTGGCCTTTTGCCTTCGAGCCTATCCAGGCTACATCTAACTGTCAGAGGTGTTTGAACCACAGCGACTCCATCTTGAATAGGAGCTGGGTAAAATAAGACTGAAACCTACTAGGCTGCATTCCTAGACAGTGAAGACATTCAAAGTCACTGGATGAGTTAGGAGGGCAGCACAAAATACAGATCATAAAGACCTTGCTGATAAAGCAGGCTGCAGTAAAGAAGCTGGCTAAATCTCGCCAAAATCAAGATGGCAACTAGAGTGACCTCTGATCCTCCTCACCGCCACACTCCCACCAGAACCATGACAGTTTGCAAATGCCATGGCAACGTCAGGAAATTACCCTACATGGTCTCAAATGAAAAAGTATGAATAATCCACCCTTTATTTAGCATATCATTAATAAATAACCATAAAAGTAGGCAACTGGCAGCCCTAAGGGCAGCTCTGACGATGGAGTGGGCATTCTTTAATTCTTTCACTTTCCTAATAAACTTGCTTTCACTTTATGGACTCGCCCTGAATTCTTTCTTGTGCAAGATCCTAGAATCCTCTCTTGGGGTCTCGATCAGGACCCCTTTCCTGTAACACAACTACTCTAACTTTCAAACTATATTTTTAACAGACATTGGTGTTTCATTTTTCCTTTATGTTTCATTCTTTATTTTATATAGAAAATTTACATAGGGTGTTTACTGGAATATTCTCTTTTTATATGTTCTCTCATTATCCATTTCTTTTTAACCTTAGCTTATATATAACTTCTCAAGAAAGACTTTTCTATCCTCTCGGAGAGTTCTGCTCTCCCTAATATATGTTTTCATAGTTGTTTTTTTTTCTATATTCTACCTATCTCATTTCTTTGTAAAATAATTTGTTAAAATTCTTGGGATTCTTTTCTTAGGTCTTAGCCTCATGAGGACAAAAGCTGTGTCTGCCATGCTCGCCAAAGGCACAGAAGAGGTTGTTTTATAACAAGGATGTTTTCCTGACCTTTGTCCTGGGTGTCTGAGAGGAGGCTTCTAAACCCCTGAAATTTCCAGGTTATTGGCCTGTCTTTGTTATTCCTGCTGGTTTATTGGACCACACCTGACTTTATGCTAAAAGTAGGACTCAGCAGGGAGGTTGCTCACAAGATTAATAATTACTGATGTGAGTATAAGTTGAGAAACTGAGCCACACGATATCGGTCTAACTTCAAAACAGAGGGAAGCTGGAGATTGAGTCCAATCACATCACATGGCCAGAGAATCCATCAGTCATGCCTAGGTAATAGAACCTCAATACAGATCCATACTTGGGGGGGGTGGTTCCCGGTTGATGAGCACATTCATGTGCTGGAAGGGTGACGGGGTGAGGAGTCAAAGCTCTGCATATGGGATCTTTTCTAAACCTTGCCCTGTGTATTTCCTCATTTTTCTGATTCTGATATGTATTCTTTAAAATAAAACTGTAATTATAATTCCAGCACTTTCCAAAGTTCTATCAACCATTCTAGCAAATTATCAAATATGACAGGATTGTAGAAATGCCTAGATTTGTAGCCATCCAGTTGATCAGAAGTGTGGGTGGCCCGGAAACCCCAGAATTTATGGCTGGTGTCTGAGTGGTGGCAGTGATCTCAGGGACTGTGCATTTAAGCCGTGGAGTCTGTATTAACTCCAGCTGCTTAGCACTGGAAGTGCATTGCAGCAAGGGCACTTTCAAGTCTTTACTGATGGAATGAATAAATATATGACTATATTAAAAATAGGGTCTCTAAACTTTCAGAAGGAATGGGAGTCTTCAAGCAAACTGTATATATTATCTTGTATGTAGGCAGATGTCTAACATGACCTCTGAGGTTCTAGTCATGGGTGCATGCATCCTTCCCTTGGAATGTAGGCAAGACCTAGAATATGAAGAGATAGTCATTCTCTTGATTATGTTGTAAGTTAAAAGTGATGAGAGAGTCACTCCTGTTATATAAAACTCCATTTGGGAAGACTGAAAGGAGATTGCTGCTAGTTTTCAAGAAATAAGCTCCCATATTGCAAGAACACCAAGTATCTAGAACCTAAGTCAGCCTCTGGGATTTGAGAGAGATCCCCATCCAGCAACCAGCAAGAAAACAGTGATCTTATCACCACGACTGCAAGGAGCTGGGTTTTTTCAATAACCTGAATAAGCCTGGAAGCAGACTCCAATTTCCAGATGAGAACAAGGTAGACAGATACCTTGGTACCTTGGTTACAAGTTTTGAAACACTGAGCCAAAAATACCAACACACTGTGCCTGGATTTCTGACCCACAAAAACTCGGTTAATACTTGGGCATTCTGCCTCACTGACTTTGCACTAACTTGTTATAAAACAGTAGAAAATGGACACACTTCTCCTACATTTGCCCCAAAACTGCTAGCAA
Source organism: Cacajao melanocephalus (assembly GCA_963573385.1). NCBI lineage: Eukaryota > Metazoa > Chordata > Mammalia > Primates > Pitheciidae > Cacajao > Cacajao melanocephalus. The sequence continues at coordinate 5,513 of CAUYLG010020069.1, read as the reverse complement.
CCTCAATGTTCCATTTTTTTATAATCAAAACTTAGGAAGTATTTCATGTTACTTATTAAAGAAAATTTGATATGTTTTGATATTCAGCCAAGCATTTGAAAATTTGATATCTTCCTGGAAAATCAAGATGGAAATTTCATTTTCTCGGTGACATCTTAAAATAGGTAGCTCAGAACCAAACATTCACATATTGAGTGCCTTACACATGAAGAGATACATGCAGAAAAATAAACCGTCCTATACACAAGCCTTTATTTCAAAGGTCTAATGTTCCCAGTTAGCAATGTTTACTTACAAAACTGCCACGAATTAACAACAACACAAATTTAATTTATTTAAAGATCATGCTCCCAGGCCACTAACCTAGAACGCAAATCATGACAATAGCATAAAGCAAATACAAACACAAGAACAACATTTTCTAAGAATAAAGAGGCGTTTGAACAATAAGAACTAACCAGAAGGTTTTAATAATGATTGAGCTTATGTGCATTTGTGTACAGTATTGGATATATACTTAAACAGCATTGATTGTCTTCTTCAACCTTTTCACCTAGCAGCCTTGTAATAAATAGATCACTATCACTCTCCTTAAATCTGGAGTGCAATGAATGCAGTCTAAGTCAAGGCATTATCTGGACAAGTAGCAAATAATTACTTAGATGGTTTTGGTTGTACTTTTAATCATTGATACACAGTTCCCTATTTTCTGCCTAAGAAATGTGGACAATATTTAGTGCTGTGTAGTACTTGTGTTTTGTGTGTTTCTTTTTTCTTTTGCAGGGGGATTCTGTTTAAGAATCAAAGCTTGCTTATTGTGAACACCATTATACACCGTTTACATATTTTAAGCTTTATATTCCAGTTGGGACTCCTATAATTGGATAAGCATGTCATCTCTGCCATCTGTGATTTGATAAAAATGTTGAAAGGATTAAGGCAAAGGATGTTAATGTAAGTCATTTTGTAGAGAATCCAATTCAGCAGGCATTTGCTTCTCACTCATCTCTCTTTGACTACGATTGCTCAACCCATTTTTATTTGTATCACTACAAGTATAAGCACAGATAAGTCCTAAGGGATCTTGAAAATGATATTGTTAAAATTCAAATAAACTAGAAATCTCGGGCATTCTTGAAATTGTGGACTTATGCAAATTTCTTGGAATTAGACATGTAAAATAAGAGCCAGAAAGTTCTAGTTTGGCTTCCTTTTGCAAGATTTAGATACATCTCATGGGTCAGCCAATTCCACTAGCTTGTATATGTAGCTATTTCATATCCACTTTATGCTAAGGCATTTTTAAAGGGTCTAGCAATGTGTCCAATTCCAAACGTTCTTAACTCTGTATTGTTTCTCCTCCTCTCAGCCCCTAGACATCAAGATAAAAAAAAAACAGAACAAAAGCTTTACCAAGTCAACATCTAATTTCTAAAATGTATCTACATTCTGCCTAGTTTCATTTCATTCCATTATGATTTAAAATTGTTAAACTGTATTCCCTGTATTTTCTAACCACTCTCAATATAATTTTTAAATCTGATGTTATAGTTAAATTTGTACTTATTTCCTTTCTCCTGAGAAAATTTGGTAAGCTTCTATGATGCATAGCCCTGAGCTTCACACATTTGAAACTGGAGAATGAGGCTGCTAGGACAATGGTGTTATTTATTATGGTGCATTATCCAATTGCACTGTACCTGTCTGGATCATAGGTTTGCAATAATGCAATGAAAATGATTTGAATGGGTCATAGGTCTAATGTGTTAAGCACATAAACAAAGACTGCCCAGGGAGAGTGTTAATCCATGCTCATTAATTTTTTTTATGCTCATTAATTTTTAAATTCACATTCCGCAAGTTCATCCAAAAATTTATGAAGCACGTCAGAGTTTGGCTTCAACAGCAATAGAGACATACTGAAGCATATGGCTGGGGGGCAAAATAGAGTCCTTGGCAGTTCTCCTGCGGAGAGCCAGGTGAAGAGAAACCCATTAGAACTTCCACCGTGGCCATGAGAGTTACAGCCCACAGAAGAGGGACGCTTCCCAATGTCTCTGAAACCGTGAAAGGCAAAGGAGACTCAATTCCTTTCACAGAGATTATCACTACCCTAGTCTAGTGGGTTCTGTTTATTAGAGGATGTCTTTATGCATGATCATTTGAAACAGGCAAAATCCATCCCCTTTATTTTTTTCTGTTTCATGTGTATGCATAGATACATGTGTACATACATGTACATATAATAAATATATACACATGAACCATTGTCCTAGTGTATTGAATCAGTTGTAAAATATATACTAAATATATTTCTAACCATAAAAGTATATTCTATTTTTTATTTTATAATCTAGTAATGGTAAACATTCATTTGGTGTTAACTGATTTTAGTAATCTTATTTTCCGTGGCAAAAGGTGAATAAATATAATTATTATTTTTAAAATCCTGGTTGAACCGTCAGTGCTATATACTAGTCTGGCTATTTTAAGTTGCTACTATTCCACAATAGTTATGTTACTTGGAATAATTCACAAAGGTATGAGGTTATAAATGGAAGATTAAATCATGACATGCATTGTTATAATATTTAAAAGCAAATATTCATCTTGACTGGTTTTGATTCATTTTTCTTGGAAAAAAATAAATGCATACAAAAATTCATTATTTCTTGTTTTATAAGTATTTTATATGTTCATAGATTAGAAAAGTGAGGTTTAGTTTATTTAAATGTTCAAATACAAATCTTTCCACAGATGACAAAATTATGTAACATTTGTCCACTGACATCCAGCGTCCTGCCTCAGTGGTAGGACTTTCCAGCTCAGAACTGTGCACCCCACATGGGAAGTACTCTCTGCTGAAGTTACTACAGGCTGGGTTTGGCTCCCCAGGCATCCCTGCTGCATCTTTCTAACTGCCTCTGCAGAACCCCTTTGGTATCCTTAAGGTTTCTTTTATTTTACCACCTTGAAATAGATGTAATAATATGTGTTCTTGACTGAATTGTTTTCTTCCAATAAGTGAAGGGAAAAAGAATGAGTTCTTTAAGTTTTCCTGAGATTATCCAACACCCTTGGAAGACTGTTAACACTCTCAGTGATAAAAACTACTGCGTATAGATTCTTCAAGTTATGGCTGAGCTGACAGTAAATTAAGAAAATGTTATGGAAATGAGAAGTCCATTCAGAGCATGCATTCCTAGAGAGAAGTCTGTGGCAAAGCCTTTATTTTTCTTAGAGCTCTCTTCTGAGGCCAGAGTTGTAGGGTTTGGCATTTAACTAGTCTGGAGAGTGAGGGAAGACAGATTCTAAGTTCTGAGGAAAAACAAAGTCTCATCAGAAATTCTCTCATAAAATCAGAAATTGTGAAAGACACCCAAGGTGATAGGCTCCATAGCCAAAATCAACAAGAAGTCACAGCACACTACAACCCTGCTCAAAACCCCCCAGTGCCAGCGCCTTCTCCTTTCATTCAGATGAACACGCAAACTCCTACAGTAGAAGCGATCCACCCATGTGATCCACCATATAGCCGGAGCCTCAACTCATCCCCCACATACTCCCCTCACCCAAGTGCGGTCACTTGGCCACGTTGACCGTCTTGCTTCCACAGAAAATTTCAAGTTTATTTCCACTTTAGGGCTTACACACTTCTATCTTTTCTTCTTGGAATGCCCTCCCTTTGAATTATCTCGTGAGTCTTTCCACCAGTTAATCCCAGTATCTGTTCAAACGTCTTTCCCAGAGATAAGATGCCTAAACACCCTATTTAATAATAAACGCAAACCCTTTTGAGCACTTAAGTCTGATTTATTTTTTTACACAGTATGTGTCTGTTAGCTTTTCATATCCCATCCATTATGTTACATTTATTGTGATGTAGTCCTGTATTTATTTATCTTTCTAACTCTGTAGGATATCATAGGAATTCTGTCTTGTATCTCCAATTACAATGAAGTGTCTGGCATACAAGTGGTAGTCAATAAATGTTTACCAGATGACTAAGTGGATTTGACCCATCTGGGTTTTATTTTCTATAAAGCATATGGGAAATGTCTAGTTTGTTTGTTTGTTTTCACAGAGCACCAAAATGTCGCCACAGACCATCATTAAATAATCATGTCTTAAAATTATTTCAAATTTAACTTATCAGGACAAAATTCCATATTATATGTACACATAACACTTTTGTAAAATCTAAAGATACACACAGCACCTCTGGTCTTTATAAATAAGACAGCAAACACAACCTGATTTGTCCTTTCTCCAAACTCGCTCATTTTGATATTGAGTAAATTTTTGTAGCTGTTGGGTTTCTATTTTTTTTTTTTTTCTTGAGACAGGGTCTTGCTTATCTCCCAGGCTGAAGTGCAGTGGCAAAATTATAGCTCACTGCAACCTCGACTCCTGGGTTCAAGCAATCCTCCTGCCTCAGCCTCTCAAGTAGCTGGGACTAGAGGCATGCACCACCATGCCGAGCTAATTTTTCTATTTTTGTAGAGACAAGGTCTTGCTCTGTTGCCCAGGCTAGTCTTGAACTATTGGACTTTAGCTATCTCCCTGCCTTGGCCTCCCAAAGTACAAAGTTCTGGCATTACAGATGTGATCCAGTGCACCTGACCAATATAGAGTAAATTTTAATAAACAGTCATTTTAAATCTTTTTTTAAAAATTTATTTATTATACTTTAAGTTCTGCGATACATGTGCAGAACGTGCAGATTACATAGGTATACGTGTGCCATGGTGGTTTTCTGCACACATTAACCTGTCATTTAGGTTTTAAGCCCCGCATGCATTAGGCATTTGTCCTAACACTTTCCCTCCCCTTCCCCCCACCTTCCGACAGGCCCCCGTGTGTGATGTTTTCCTCCCTGTGTCCATGTGTTCTCATTGTTCAACTTCCACTTTTGAGTGAGAACATGTGGTGTTTGGTTTTCTGTTCCTGTATCAGTTTGCTGAGAACGATGGTTTGCACCTTCATTCATGTCACTGCAAAGGAGATGAGCCCACTCTTTTTTATGGCTGCATAGTATTCCATGGTATATATGTGCCATGTTTTCTTTATCCAGTCTGTCACTGATGGGCATTTGGGTTGGTTCCAAGTCTTTGCTATTGTGAATAGTGTTGCAATAAACATATGTGTGCGTGTGTTTTTATAGTAGTATGATTTATAATCCTTTGGGTATATACCCAGTAATGGGATTACTGGGTCAAATGGTATTTCTGGTTCTAGATCCTTGAGGAATTGACACACTGTCTTCCACAATGGTTGAACTAATTTACACTCCCACCAACAGTGTAAAAGTGTTCCTGTTTCTCCACATCCTCTCCAGCATCTGTTGTTTCCTGACTTTTTAATGATCGCCTTTCTAACTGGCATGAGATGGTATCTCATTGTGGATTTGATTTGCATTTCTCTAATGACCAGTGATGATGAGCTTTTCTTCATACGTTTGTTGGACACATAAATGTCTTCTTTTGAGAGGTATCTGTTTATATCCTTTGCCT
>CAUYLG010020068.1:0-21043 GCA_963573385.1 Cacajao melanocephalus | reverse complement strand
AATATTGGTTGGCTGCTTGTTTGTTATTTTCATCTCTTATTCCTTCCTGTCTCCATTGTTAAGCACAATTATTGGCATAATAGAGGTTTTTAATACCCGTTTTTAGACTGCATTCTAGCCTGGGCAATAGAACAAGAATCCCGTTCTCTCTCCCTCTTTCTCTTCCTCTTTCTTTCTCTCGTACATTCTTTTTTTTTCTTTCCTTCACTCTCACTTTCTTTCCTCTCTTTTTCTTTCTTTCAAAAAAAAAAAAAAGAAAAAAAAAAAGATAATGTGATTCCTCCAGTTTTGTTCTCTTTACTCAGGATAGTTTTGGCTATTTGAGGTCTTCTGGGGTTTCATATAAATTTGGGGATTGTTTCTTCAATTTCGGAGAAGAATGTCCTTGGTATTTTGATAGAGATTCCCTTGAATCTGTAGATTGCTTTGGGTAGTATGGACATTTTAACAATATCAATTCTTCAAATCTATGAACATGGAATATCTTTTCATTTTTTGTGTTCTTTTCAGTTTTTTGCATCAATATTTCATGGTTTTCATGGTAGAGATTTTTCACTTCCTTGTTTAAGTTAATTTCTAGGTATTTAGTTTTAGTTGGAGCTGTTGTAAATGGGATTACTTTCATGCTTTCTTTTTCAGATTGCTTTCTGTTGGCACATAGAAATGCTACTGATTTTTGTATGTTGATTTTGTATCCTGCAATTTTACTGAATTTATAAGTTTTAATAGGTTTTTTGGTGGAGTCTTTGGTTTTTTCAATGTAAGATCATGGTGTCTACAAATAAGGATAATTTTACTTCTACCTTTCCAATCTGGATGCCCTTTTTCCTTTGCCTGATTGCTCCAAGTAGGACTTCTAGTACTATGTTTAATAACAGTGGTGAAAGTGAGCATCCTTGTCACATTCCAGGTCTTAGAGGAAAGGCTTTCAGTTTTCCCCCATTGAGTATGATACTAGCTGTGTGTCTGCTGTATATGGCTTTTTATCATGTTAAGGTCTGATGTTCCTTCTATACTCAGTTTTTTGAGGGTTTTTAATCATAAATGGATGTTGAATTTTATCAAATGCTTTTTCAGCTCAGTTGAAATGATTATATGGATTTTGTCTCTCATTCTGTTGTTATGAGCTATCACATTGATTGATTTTTGTATGTTGAACCATCCTTGCATCTGTGGGATAAATCACACTTGGTCATGATGAATGATCTTTTTAATGTGCTGTTGAATTCAGTTTGCTCGTATTTTGTTGAGAAATTTTATATCAATGTTCTTCAGTGATACTGGCCTGAGGTTTTCATTTTTTGTTGTGTCTTTGTCTGGTTTTGGTATCAGGGTAATACTGGCCTTGTAGAATGAGTTTGGAAGTATTCCCTCATCCTTTATTTTATGGACTAGTTTGAGTAGGATTGATATTAGTTCTTTTTTAAATGTTTAATAGAATTCAGCAGTGAAGACATCAGGTCCCAGGCTTTTCTTTGCTGGGAGACTTTTTTTATTACGGCTTCTAGCTCATTATTAGTTATTGGTCTGTTCAGGTTTTGGATTTCTTCATGAGTCAATCTAGTAGTTTGCATGTGTCTAGGAATTGATCCATTTCTTTGAAGGTTTCCAATTTACTGGCATATAGTTGCCCATAGTAGCCTCTAACGATCCTTTGAATTTCTGTGGTATTGGTTGTAATGTCTCCTGTTTCATCTCTGATTTTATTTAGGTCTTCTGTCTTTTTTTCTTAATCTGGGTAAAAGTTTGTCAAATTTTTAAATCTTTTCAGAAAACCAACTTTTCATTTGGTTACTATATTGTATGTTTTTTTCTTTGTTTCAGTTTCATGTATTTCTGCTCCAATCTTTATTATTTCTTTTCTTCTACTAACTTTGAGTTTGGTTTGCTCTTGCTTTCCTAGTTCTAACAACAATACATTATTGGGTTGTTTATTTCAAGTTTTTCTTATTTTTTAAGGTAGGCACTTACAGCTATAAAATTCCTTCTGAGTACTGCTTTAGCTATATTCTGTAGCTTTTAGTATGTTGTGTTTCTGTTTTCATTTGTTTCAAGAAATCTTTTGTATTCTTGAGTCCCCTGCTCTTTCATACTCTGGGCACTGTTCCCACCCAGAGACCTCAATGACACACATGCTGTGTGGGCTGCTCTCTCAGCAACTTGAACTCATGCTTTTGGTTCTTTTGTCCTCACTCATTTTCCTTTTCCTACTTTTTGTTTCTCCAAATTCCTTCAACTCTTTATCCCCTAAGACCCTGATTTCTTCGTTATCCTGCCTCTGCTGCTCTGCCCCTTGCTACTGGTTCCTTATTGTCTGGGCTGACTATCTTCACCATTTCTCAGACCAGGGCCATCCCCAAACCCCAGTAGCACTTGCTCTGCTATCAAGTTCCCAGACATGGCTGTTGGTCAGCCTCATGGAATCTGAAGTTTGGAAAGGACTCTAAAGGTCGGCTGATCTATGTAATGCTGGTCTCTGGCACTACATCCATGCTATGAATAATTTCTCATCAAGTGTAGAATTTAAGAGAATCAAGGCTGCAATAGTAGCACTTTGGGTTTATATACTTGTGTATATTTGGTTTAGGTGTTTTAGAAGACTTGGCCTTTAAAAGTTAAGAGGTTGGTCTGTGATTCCAAACTGAAAGGTCTAATTAACTAATTGATTTAGGCTTGTAATTTTGGGTTAACATTTTATGTTTATATCATTTTTCAACATTTGAGAGATCCTATGAAGCCACTTTATTGTTTTAGTTTATTAATGAAAAGATTTTTCAGACAATTACTTTATTTGAAAAGAAGTCAAGTATATTAAATTTGTAAGTGCAGTTTAAAATATTTGAAGATATTTACCTTCTCTGTGGGCTCTCCTCTGCCATCCTATTTTAAAACATATCCCATTCCACCTTCCCTATTTTAATTGTTTTTATGGAAATTATCACCTTCCAACATAGCATATAATTTGTTTGTTTACTTTATTTTCTGTCTTCTGTCCATTAGTATGCAAGCTTCATACTATGAGTGTGTGTACAGGTCAACCACAGATATTTTGTCTGTTTTGTTCCTGATAACCCCTAGACCAGAGGTTGTCAACTGATATTTTTCAATGCATAGAATGAAAAATATATAAAAGTTAAACCTAAAGACTTAAGCAGGAGCAGGGATTTTAAATGTATCATTTTAATAAAGTATTATTTGTCAAAAGAATAAATTTCTGGGAAATCTTTTTAGACCACAGAAATAACCCTCAAGTATACTTCCAAGTTTACATTGAACATTTGCAATTTCTCTCAGTTTCCTGGGCCAGGGGGCCAGCTCTAATGTGGAACACATGAGTGCTCACTAACAATGTTGTCATTCCCCAAAGACTCCCATTATCCTTTCTTGACAGTTAATTTTCAGCATGGACATCATCCCGTTAGACAAGAAAAGCAGAAACAAAGCAAGATCCAAAGAGCTCCACTATTTCTCTATTACTCAGTGTTGCATTGTCAGACCCAAATGGCAAGCATTATTAGCTTCTTTTCTTGCTTTAATAGAACTTGTATTTAAAAAACTTTTTTGTTGTGGTTTTTCTTAACAATTCAGTACATTTGAGGTTTTAACTTTCCTGACACAGGATCATGTCAACATGTCCTATTTAGCTCAATTGCATATTGTACTACTCTTTTGAAGTCCAAACTCAAAGAGAGGTACTTGGTATAGTTACACTGGTTTCTGCAGGTTCTCCTTCTCTTTATCCACATCTGATCTGGTTCAACTGCAATCACAGCATAGATATCAGAAAAGCACCAACAGCTGCAAGACCAATGGCAATGTAGTAGTCTTGATGGACATTGGTAACACATATAGTTTTCTATTGCCACAATAACATTACCTAACCACCCTAAAATTCAGTGGCTTAAAACAATAACCAATTATTACTACTTACACGTTTATGAATTGACTGGACAGTTCCAGTCTTGACTGAGTTCAGCACAGCTCAGGTCTATGTTCGGGTATGGGTCAATTGTAGCTTCCTTGATTTTAGCTATGCTCTCTCACATGTCTGCAGCTCAGCTGGGCTAACTATGCTGACTCAGCTCTGCTCCACATGGTCTCTCATCCTCTAGCAGCTCAGTATTGGCTTGTTCTCATGATAGAAGCAGGGTTCTGAAAAAGAGAGAGAGGTTTGTAAGGCCTCCTGAGGCTTAGCCTCAGATCTAACTTCTATGGCATTCTGTTGGCCAGAGAAGACAACAAAGCCAGCCCAGATTCAAAGGGTGGGGAAGTAGATTTCATTCTTTGATGAGACAACTGCAAAGGCACTATTCCTATAATAAATCTACAAATAGCATAATTGCTTATTTGAGTGTTGACAGCCACAGAAGATACCACCAAAGTCACCCAGAGAAGTAGAGGAGGCTCTAAGATGATTCCACAGTGTACACAAAAGGATTAATCTCCTGAGCATGTGCAGGCAAGACCTGAGGAAGTCAGAACTACTTGAAAAGATTATGAAGAGAGTTCATTTTCCTGAAAAGCAAGAGGCAACAGAACCTGATTGACAATGTTATTTGTACACCCTAGCTGGTCAACTTGAAAATATGGGTGATATGGGAAGGTTTGTAGCATGCATATAATCCAGGGCTCAGGTTCTGCACCAAAGTTGTGGAACATGCATAGCTCATTTTGTTCACATTACTGAATATGAGACCACATCCTGGAATATGATATGTAAGTGTGCTGTAAGAGTGGGTTGCTTTTATGAAGCTTCTATATGATGTGTACCAACATATTTCAATGAATTAAATTTATTGTGTCTGTAGCACTACATGTGATTATTTGAAGCAACCCGTGCATGCTACCCTCTTGTCTGAGGAGCTTCTGATCACCACATTGTAAGTGCAAACTTCCTTCCTTGAGCCTTGAACTTTGTCAGTCCTTAGCCCTGAGCCTCCGTCCACTCCTGTTCTGTTTCATTTTCATCCCCTTGCCTCTGCTCTTTTGTTTGAGGAAGGAAATAAACCCAGAAAGCAGTGTTTAAGAGGCAAAATTCTAAAAACAATCAACAAACCAAATTCCAGCTGCTACAGTTTAAAGCTCATTAATCCTTGAGGAGAGTGTAAATCACATATCAATAACATTTTTAGAAGGGGATTTGGCAATATCTATCAACATTTAAAATGTGTACACCGCTTGATGTAGCAATTCCACTTTGGGGGAAAGCTAAACTTTCACAAATGTGCAAGTGTGTGAGTGTTTGTGTGTCCATAGACACATCATCATACCAACTTATAAAGGGTGTTGATAGCAACATTGTAAGAGTAGAAAGCTAGAAATACATAAATGCCTATCAATAGGGCCTGCTTAAATACATGAAGACACATTCATACACTAAATTACTATACAGCCATTAAAAAGTGAGATAGATCTATATGTACTGATTTAGAAAAACATCTAAGACATTGTTAAATTTTAAAAACCAAATTACAGAAGAGTGTAGTATGTTTCTTTTGTGTTTTTAAAAAATTAGGGATATGTATGTATATATACACTAATTTTTTTTTAACTTTTATTGTAATCGGGTATATGTGCAGGTTTGTTACACAGGTCAACTTGTGTCATGGGGGTAAACTATTAAGAGTTATGACCTCTGGGGAAGCAGACTGGAAAGTTCTTGAGGGAGACATTTTTTACTTAATACTCATCTATTGTCATGAAAAATTTTCACCAACTTGCATAACTTACACTTACAATTTCAAAATACATTTAAATATAAAATATATAATTAATCTAACAGAGTTGTGTAAAGCATCTTCTATGTCCTAAGTCATTTGTGTCAGTCAAGGTGCTTAGTAACTGCTGGTAGAAACCACTTTTGTCAGTTTTAACAGCAAGGGATTTACTGTAAGATACTGGATAACTCAGAATTGTTGGGAGAAATGGAGCATTAAGCTCTAGATCAGACTTCTAGGAATATCTCTTATAGCCACAGAATTGTGATGAGGAAGTTGTTGTCACCACCATCCCAAACCTTCACACGTCCTCTGCCACGACCCAGGCCCAGCCTTTTAGCACTCATTCTAAACCAAGCCACGCTCAGGTAAATCTGACCTGCAGGATCTAAGTCACATGTCTGTCCTCCACCAGCAAAAAGGCTAAGAAATATAAGGATTTATTTTTTAATTCTTACTTGAGAAAGTAAAATTCACCATGTGGAAAATACCAAAGTGTGGAGTGTGCTATTTAAAGATGGGGACAGTTGTAAATGACAGCTGTCTACTACACAGTACAATAGGTTCCCCCACTGGGATCTTAACTGAGCATATTTTATCAATGAATAAACTTATTCTAAATTTAGGCTTGTGTCAGACTGAAGACGACTGCTAGCAGTGATCTGAATTATCCCTTAGTTAATCATTCTCTAATTAAGTGTGGGCAGCTTATCTGGCATAAGTAATTAGAATTTTAAAGACCTTTAAAATATAAGTAAATTCTGTATTAGACGGTTTTCTCTCTGAGTACTAGACTAGTAAGGACATCTACCATTTATATTACACTCATTATGTTATTAGGCACCATGCCAAGATCTTGAAACATAAAAAAGTGTGATGGTTAATTTTATGTGTCAACTTTTATGTGCTAAGAAGTGCTGAGATAGCTGGTAAAACATTATTTCTGAAAGTGTCTGTGAGGACATTTCCAGAAGAGATTAACATTTGAATCAGTAGACTGAGTCAAGGAGATTACCTTCACCAATGTGGGAAGGCATCATCCAATCTGTTGATGGCAAAAGTAGAACAAAAAGGCAGAGGAAGAGTGAACTCTCTCTTTATTCTTTAGCTGGGACATCTATCTGCTCCTGCCCTCAGACCTCAGAGCTCTTAGTTCTCCAACCTTCAAACTAAGACTAAGACTTATAGCTTCCCTACTTCTCAGGCCTTTGAATTAGAACTGAATTACACTACCAGCTTTTCTTATTCACCGGCTTGCAAACAGCATGTCATGGGACTTCTCAGCCTCCATAATCATGTGAGCCCATTCTCATAATAACTCTCCTCCTATCTATCTAGCCATCTATTATCTATCTATCTATCTATCTATCTATCTATCTATCTGTCATTTAGATATCCTGTTGGTTCTATTTCTCTAGAGAAAGCTGATTAACACAAAAGGAAAAAGAATCATTTAAAAAAATATTACTGCAGCCACTAACCCAACACTTACTATACCAATCAGGGCTCAACAAAAGAAACAGAATGAGCAGAAGATACATAGTAAGAGATTTATTGCAAGTAATTGGCTTATGCAATTGTGGAGTTGGCTAGAGAAATCTGAAATCCACAGGGCAGGCCATCAGGAGAATACTCTGGAACTCTTAGACACGGGCTTAAGGAGCTGTCCACATGTGGAATTTCTTCTTTAGGGAAGCTTCAGCTCTGCTCTTTTAGCCTTTAAAGTAATTTAGTCAGGCCCACCCAAATTATCTATGGGATACTCTTTCTTACAAAGTCAACTGATTATGGACTTTAGTCACATCTATGAAATACTTTCACAGCAATGCCTGTCTTAGTATTCGGATAACAGGATTGTAGCCAAACTAAATGGATACATAAAACACATTATACCTACGTACTACCAACCATTCAGAAAAAGGTAGGGGACATTTTATTTTAGACAGACTGCTAATGGACTTCTTTAGTTATGTAAATAGATCATTTGGCACTAAACTAGAATGAGAGTCATTAAGAGAAGAAAGTTTTGCATTCATTTAATTCATTCAATTCATTCAATAAGTACAGTAGTTTTTTCCTATAGGAGGGGACATATCCCCCAATGGATGCCTGAAACCATGGGTAGTACCAAACCTGACTGTCATCAGTTGAAACACATTTCTGTTCATGTCCTGCACTCACAAATGTATGCCTTTTTCATCTTAACTCAGCACTTGTCACACACTGTGCCTGTAATTTTTACAGTCTGAAGTCCAATAACAAAACTAATACAAGTTTCTTTTTCCTTCTTCACAATTTCATGAACAGAAGATTGATTCTTGCCATAGATCTTGGGAACCTCAGTATAGGGTTTCTTTTTTTTCTTTCCTTATTAAGTGAAGAACTTTCTCTTTTTTACTTAAAGAAAGCACTTTATGGCTTCTCTTTGGCATATCCAAATTGCTACCATCATTATTCTTGCATTTTGGGGCCACTACTAAGTAAAATAAGAGTTACTTGAACACAAGCACTGTGATACCACAACAAGCCATCTGATAATGAAGCCAGCTACTAAGTGACTAAAGGGCAGGCAGCATAGGCAGCATGGAGAAGCTGGACAAAGGGATGACTCACATTCAAGGCAGGATGGGACAGGATGGGGCAAAGACAGAGAAGGATGGTGCAAGGTTGGATCACACTGCTAAGAATAGTGTACAACCTAAAGCTTGTGAATTGTTTATTTCTGGAATTTTTTATTTAATATTTTCAGACTTAGATTCACCATGGGTAACTGCAACTGTGGAATGCAGTGCCTTACTGTGTGCCATTTTTTCTTGGTGCTTGAGATATATCAGGAAGTAAAACACACAAAGATTCCTGCCCCCATGAAATTTATATTCGTTGTTTAATAAACTGGTAGCAATTTGGAGTTTGTTTTTATTTTAATTATTTTTCTTTTGAGACAGGGTCTCACTCTGATTTGCCCAGGCTGGAGTGCAGTGGCCCAATCTCAGGTCACTGCAGCCTTCACCTCCCTGGCTCAAATGATCTTTCCACTTTAGCCTCCCACATAGCCTGGATTACAGGCACATTCCACCACACCTGGCTAACTTTTTGTATTTTTTTGTAGAGACAGGGTTTTGCCATGTTGCCCAGGATGGTCTTGAACTCCTAAGCTTAAGTGATCCACCCACCTCAGCTTCCCAAAGTGCTGAGATTACAGACGTAAGTCACCACTTCCCAGGGGCAATTTTTAGCTTTCTGTTGGCAGTTGCAGGATATTGAAGTTTAGAGGTCCGGGATCTAAGAAGAAAGCTAAGAAAGACAGATATGCGGAAAGGAAGGATTCCAACATAGTGACAATTTGGGATTAAGAAAATTATGACCAGTGAGAAATCCCTTTGTGCTACTCACAGATGGCTCTGAAGAACAATGAAACCCAGTAGTCCAATTTCCTGCTCTATTGTATTATCCTCTGTTATCTGCAAAGCATCTGCTAAAGTGAGCAACACACCCAGCTTTGGGTTAATAAAGTGTGATATAATCTATTCATGTGGTAAACTGGTGCAGATGAGGACAGCGGTCACAGGAAGTAAGGGATTGGGGGTGGTGAAGGAAGGGGATGGGAAGAGGGTATCAGGTATTTGGCAAGGGCACTGTATCAGTCAGAATTCTTCGGAGACAGAACCAGTAGGAGAGGAGACACGTTTTACACACACACACACACACACACACACACACACACGAAATCATGTATTGCTTAACAATAAGGATACATGATGAGAAATGCATCATTAGGCAATTTCATTATTGTGTGAACATCACAGAGGATGCTTACACAAACCTAGATGGAATTGCCTTCTATACATCTAGGCCATATGGTTTAGCCTATTGCTCCTAGGCTATAAGCCTGTACAGCATGTTATTGTACTGAATACTCTAGGCAATTGCAACACAGTGGTAACTATTTGGGTATCTAAACATAGAAAAGGTACAATGAAAATATGATGGTATTGTAATCTTAGAGGACCACCACCATATATGTAGTCTGTCACTGAATGAAGCATCATTATGGGGTGCATGACTCTGTGTGTGTATGTATATACACATATCCATACACATACACACATAGATGAGTTAGGAGATTTATTTCAAGGAATTGATTTACATAATTGTGCAGGCTGGTAAATCCAAAATCTGTAGGGCAGATCAGGAGATCAGAAACCCTCCATCAGGAACTCATGCTGCAGTCTTAAGGCAGATTTACTTCTCCCTACAGGAAATCTGTTTTGTTCTTAAGGCCTTAATGCCTTCCAAGTGGTTGGATGAGGCCTACCTACATTATCTAAGCAGTTGCCTTTACTCAAATTCAATGGATTGTAGATGTTACAATCTACATCTACATTTTGTGCATCTACAAAATACCTTAATAGAAACACTTAGGTTTATGTTTGATAGACTAACTGGTTACCACAGTCTGGCCAGGCTCACACATAAACCTAACCATCACAGGCAGGAGATTCAGAGCGATGCCCAGAAGAGTCTAAGCCCCATAGGAGTCCTCTGAATATTGGGAATGGAGCCAGACTTTTGTGAGATATTTTCTGAATATTGAGAATGGAACTAGACTTTTGTGAGTCTGACAAACAGTCAAACAGACCATTTGTCTATTAGAGTGTTAACAAAAAAAATCAACACTTGGAAACAGGCAGCAGGATGCCCACATGTCCTGTGAGTACCATCCTGGAGCACCACCTAGTAGGTCCACCCAAGGATTATCTCATTCTCTGGAGGCATTCACACTTGTTTCACATGCTGTTTACTATTGATTAAGAGATTCTACAACCTGTTGGGGAAGTTAACATGTTGAAAATGATTCTTATCTGACTGCAATGCAAATATTTTCTGTTTCATAATAATGAAAACTATTTCCACCCATAGGAAATACAATTCCCGAAAGTTACAGTCTGTGGATTATTAGCCAGTGTTGTTACTTAATTTAGCAATCTTATTCTAGTATTATTTCTTTCTGACTATAAATATTTCTATCTCTGCTAGGCTCCTTTGAACAAGTTTCACAATTTTGATGCTTCCAACATTAATGAGTTTAAAAGGTCTCTGACACATGTACATTCTATGTATGAGAGGTCTGCTTTTAGCTTTTGAAAACTGTGCTTTGACAAAAGGAAAGGGTAAAGGACCTTAGAAGTCTGAATAACTCTAGAGTATTTGGGTGGTACTTACCTTATCCTGAGTTTCACAAAACATAGCAGCTTAATATGATTATTACTATTTTAATAGATAAAGAAATAGAGACTCTCTAAGGTTAAACATTTGCCCAGAACAATATAAATAATATGTGGCAGAGCTAGGAGCTGCTGGGGCTCAGAATACACCACATCAAAATATAACTATAAGAGATCACAGTATACTACCTCAAAAAATACTTCTTTTGTATATTTTGAGCAGGTTATTTTGAGAAACTGCAGACACAGTAGTATCTCTGAAAAGCTGCCCTTTTGTAAATGTCAGAGGCATTTGAACCAGAGCAACTCCATCTTGACTAGTTGCTGGGTAAAATGAGGGTGAGACCTGCTGGGCTGTATTTCCAGGAGGCTAGTCACAGGATGAGATAGGAGGTCAGCACAAGATACAAATCACAAAGACCTTGCTGAGAAAATAGGTTGTGGTAAAGAATGTAGGAGATCGGTCAGAATGGTGGAAAAATTATAGAAAGATGCAAACCTCTTTGGAAGGCCAGAAGGTTTTGCAAAAGCCTCAGGAGGAGGTTATGATTGAAGGCAGCCTAATCCTCTTATCTTGGGGCTAGGGCAAAAGGGCTGGTTACAAGCGAAAGTAGAGGAGTTTATTGAGTTTATCTAAATAGCTTGTTTACTAACACTGACCTTTGAACATTCGCAGGTTCATGACTGCTCTCTACTCAGGGGTCAGCATTGTTAATCAACTTCTAATGGTGTTTACTTGAGATCTTTGTCATTTAATCTGTATCAAATAAATGGGAACATTGCGGGCTTATTGTGGCTGCTGCTGACTCTGGCAGAGTTCCCCTGGCCACACTGACTGGCAAGCCTGTGTCAGTGTACGTTTTTCATCCATTGCTCAGTTGAGTCTGCCTGACAAAACCCACCCAACCAATATGACAAGAAAAGTGACCTCTGGTCATCTTCCCTGCTCATTATTTGCTAATTATAATGCATTAGCATTTTAAAAGACACTCCCACAGTGCCATGACAGTTTACAAATGCCATAGCAATATCAGGAAGGTACCCTATATGGTCTAAAAGGGGGAGGAACACTTAGTCCCAGGAATTGCTCACCCCTTTCCCAGAAAACTCCTGGATAATCCTTGTTTAGTTTATAATCAAGAAATAACTAAGTATTATCTCAGCCAAGAAGCCAAAAAGCCCAAGCTGCTGTTTTCCCTATGGAGTAGCCATTCTTCTATTTCTTTACATTCTTAGTAAACTTGCTTTCACTTTTCTCTGTGGACTTGTCCTGAATTCTTTCTTGAGCAAGGTCTAAGAATCCTCTCTTGGGGGTCTGGATGGGGAAACCTTTCTGGTAACATTATAGCTGGAACATAAATTGAAGGCGTTCTAGAAGTCTAAATCTTTACACTATGCGTGAATCTTTTCTATAAGATTCTTAATAGTAGTTATTCTCTTCCGTCTGACAGGACCTTCTTAATCATGTTGTCATAGCCAAACAAAAACTTCCACTTCATCTTCTGAAGGTCTGCCAAAAAATTAACCGAGAAAAGGCAGATTAATTAGAGAAAAGGCATACAAATTTATTAATGTGCTCACAGGGAAGAGTCACAGAATAATTGACCAATATCCCAAGGAGGCTCAAATACTTATATAGCTTTATCAGAATGGAGGGGGACAATGGGGAATATAGATAATTCTGTTGAAAGGCAATAAATGATTACTAGGGAGAATTAATGAGATTAACTTGTAAATGGCTCTCTTTGGAAACTGAATGAGCCTGAGAGAGGAACAGTATCTTGTGAATGCATCTGTTCAGGTGTGATTCCCTTCTTGGTCTTCTTTTCTGTAATAGATAATGAGATAACCTAGAGTAGAAGGAAAAAAAATGTTCTCTTTGGTGGGTCTCTCCAGTCTTTATGTGGATAGGGGAAAAGTCTCCTCCAGAATCTGTTGATTTCTAAGGGCCTTCAATTTAAAACACTCATTACACCAGGGGGCTGTATTTAAGAATGAAGTTTTCTGTACTCCTTCAATGTTCCTACAGTTTATTTCCTTTTCTGACTCAGGCTTTAGTATTCTCACCATTCTTAAAAATGTCACACACTTCAGTTTATCAGCCTCCTAGACACTAGACCTTGATCAATTTGTGAATATCACTCTTTAGGTATGATGTCCTGAATTGCATATGATAACACTCTACTTTGGACTGATAAATGAAATCTAGAAAACTATCAATCACCTTTCTTATTATAGAAAATATTCTTTCTTTATTCAGCCTATAATTGAATTAACTTCTTAATACTTTTTATAATTGGTGATACATATTACTCTTGTGTTACATGCAGTGAGTTCCAAGTTTCTTTTCAAAGTATCAGTATGTCAGTATATTCAGCTCTCCTGTTTTTTGTTCTCCATTTTAAAATTTAACTTCCTTGTTCTCTTGCCCCCTTGCCCCTAGATTCAGGAAACAACCTTCTCACCAGTTCTAATCAGTAGTTCACATCTGTTCCCTGGTTACCTATACCTATTCCTCTCGCCAAAACTGCACATCCCACTTGCACATCCCCCTCCTAATCCACATATTTAGAGTCTTGACTCACCCTGGTCACCTGTTTCATCCTGAGTCACCCCTGATCATCTGCTCTGACCTGAGTCACCTTTAGTTACCTGTTCCATAACCATCTTTCCTGCTGAAACTGCTCAACCTGCCACTCTGGCTTGTACCTCTGCTCTCTTTAAAATAGCCAATCAGAATTAGCTTAGACTGTGCAGTCCAACCCCAGCCAATAGGGAAACAACACAGCAGTAGGGGCAACCTGAATCAGGGATAAAAACTCTTTCTTCTCTCCTGTTCAGGTGTGCTCTCACCATTGCTCCATCCATGAGATGCACCCTTCTATAGAAGTAAATTTGCCTTGCTGAGAAAACTTATGTTCGAGTGCTACTTCCTTTGTGGCACAGAAAATTTGCTTCTAACACTTGCATGCAAACAAACAAACAAAAAAACATGCTATTTACATAGGTATTATTTGTTTCATTACTTCTGGTTTTCTCTAGTCTTTCTGGCAGAAACAAAACAGAAATACATGGCAGAGATTTAAGGAATTCATGAAAGGAGTGAAGTAACTCAGTGCAGTCTGGGTATTTATTTTGATTTATGGAAAAGGAAAGATATCCTTTGTAAAGTAGTTAAGCTAAGGCAGCCTGCTGTAGAGGGTCCTGGAGGACAAAAGATATGTAAAAAGCAAGAGACCACAATTTGATTAACATAGCCTAGGAAATATGTTAATGCAGATAGTCATTTGAAAGTTTCAAAGTGAATTCCTGAACTGTCAAAATAAAATATTGCAATGACACAACAGATAAAAGTGTATTTTTCAAAGCCAACAAACCTGAATTTTGAAAATAAAACATTTGTATTTGGTTCCAAAAAAAGTTTAATTACAAGGGGAGCTACTTATTTTAATAGCTGGATGCTAACGATTGCATGAAGACAATGATAATACCTATAAATGCAATAAAGTCATCCTTTATAGCAAGAATGGAACTAACCTCCCCTGAAATTTCTGAGTCTGGTCATCTAGCTAAGTATATCAGGATTCTTCTGGTTGTAAAACCTATTTAAACTTATTTGTCAGACAGAGGTTTCATCTTCCTGCAGGACGTGTTCCTGGACCTAACCAAGGGCCAGGCTGCTTATTCTCATGGCCCAATAATGAGATGCTGAAGAACTGGGAAAGAAGAGAGTTTATTTCTGTAGCCAGCTTCAGGGAGAAGGCTGGGAAAATATTGCCAGACCAACTCAAAATTACAAAGTTTTCCAAAGCTTATATACCTTTGAAGCCATATGTCTACATGTAAGTGTGCATTCATCTGAAGACATAAGTGAGTAACTTCTAATCTATAACTAAGGTCTGAGTCCTGAAGATCTTCTTCCAGAGCCTCAGTAAATTTACTTAATCTAGATGGGTACAGGTTCTGGGAGTGATTACCCTTGTCTCCTGCTAAATAGTGGAGGTTTGGAGAGTTCCTAATAAAATTTGTTTGTGGAGCTCTGGGGAGTTTCTTCAGACCTCTAATAAAATTTGCTTAATCCTAAACAGGTCCTGGTAAGAATTCTTTTGTTACCTCATGCTTCAAGGCCCATGAAGGCCTTGGCGAGACTCATGGTGGGCCTTTATTATTCATTCCAGCCTTTATGTAAGGGCACTGGCTCTCTCAGCCTTTAATATTTAACCTAACTATTCAGCCAGTGCTGAAACAGTTGTTATGGAGATCTGCCTGTTCAGCTTTTGTGGAACCTGGCCTGCCGCAGAAGGCCCCCAGGGTTGCCCATCAAACTTCTTTGCAAGTTGGCATCCATCTCCTTTGCACTGTGATACAGTCATCCTATAGACTGACATTTCTACACCCAGAGATCAGAGGATCATAAAATAATTTTGGAAGTGCTCCCCTTAGTTCATCTTAGTGATAAGAACAGGAGACAGAAAAATTCTAGGCAGAAAAGGATAGGGTCCCTGGCAAGGACCCCACCCACAAGCCCGGAATTCCAGACCAAAGTGAGAACTTTACATCCCTGTTTTCCCACTTGAATGTTGCCTTTTCCAAAACTTTCCTACCCCCTCATCTGGTACCCATAAAAACCCCAGGCTCCACTGACAGAGAGCAGAGAAGGGGAGAAGATGAGAAGCAGCTGGACATCAAAGACTGCAGTTTGACATTGGAGAGAAGCAGCTTGACTTCAGAGGGACAACTTGACACTGGGACATCAGGGGAAGAATACCTTCTTCCTACTTCATCCCCTTTCCAGCTTCCCCCTCACTGACACCCACTTCCATCAGCAATAAAATCCCCCACATTTACTATCTTTCAATTTGTTTGTGCGGCCTGGTTTTTCCTGGATGCCAGATAAGAGCTCAGGATACAGAAAACTGTCACACTAACCCTCTGCCCTTGTGAAAAGGCAGGGGGTCCAGTGAGTTGTTAAACACTTAAGCTGTCTGCAGATAGCAAATCTAAAAGAGCACTGTAACACACTGCCTCTGGGGCCTCAGGGATAACGGGTTGCCCCGTAGACACGACCGTGGGGCTACACAGAGTTTTGCTTCTGCCAGCACCCAAAAGTGCTCACTCCAGCTTCTGTAGCTGCTCACCTGCATGCGCCCCCTCCCACAAAGGGTTGAGAGCTGTAGGCTGAGTAAGCGAGGCACAGCTATCACAAGGCTTGAGAAGGGATCAAGGAAAATTTCTCGTTTCATTACACTTGGTTCATGCCTCTCTCTGGACAAGCAACTATGGCCAGGGAAATGGGGTGATATAATTGGGTTGGCTCAGGTTAGATACTGACCTCTATGAACACATCACTGGCCAGTGGAGTGGGATATGAAAGAAAATGGCAAATTGTGTTCAAGCCACATGGTTGTTCTAGAGATCAGAAATATGTTCAGGAGAAGAGAGGAGGCTACTCTTTTGGCCATTCTGAACAATAGCAATTCACCACCTAGGAAAATTAATGGTTTAGAATTTTATATTCCTTTATTTTTTTCTTTCTGTAGAGACAGGATCTCACTATGTTGCCCAGGCTGGTCTTGAACTTCTAGACTCAAGCAATCATCCTGCCTCAGCCTCCCAAAGTGCTGGGATTATAGTCATGAGCCAACAGGCCGAGCCTAGAATTTCATTTTTACTCATTAAAAATACACCAAATGGTTTTTATATTGTAATAAAATCACTATCTATTTCAAATGATTATTCCGTGTATTTTATGTGCAAAATTAAGAGCTGCCATATTGTCTTTAAGGGCCTGCAGGTATAGAAAGGATACATTGATTTTTACGAAGACATCTCTCCCATTCACAGCTCCAAGAGCTATTGCTTCTTGGCAACCCTCCATTAAGCCTTTGATTATGTTCAAGACGATTAGATTATTAATACTTTAGTCCTGTTCTGGTTAGCTTATCTCCCTACCCCTGTGTATTCTTTTAATCACTGCTCTATTCATTCACTCAACAAATATTTAATGAGTGCCTATGATAAGCCAATTTTATAGATACTAAATGTATACAGAGATAATAGAGCACCATGTCTGCTTTTAAGGGCTATTTCAAAGATGGGACATCAGATAAATAAACAGATTATTATAATACTGTGCAGGGGCCAAAGGGAAACTTCCCCTTCATCCTTTGAAAGTTCACTGAAAATCAACTGACAAAAGGCAGATTAATATGAGAAAAAGCACACAAATCTATTAACATGCCATAGGTGTCTTACAAAATAAGATGTCTTAAAAAGGGCAAATGATTGACCCATTTGTGCCATGTTGAGGTTACAGAAGGAATAGGTGTTTGGATCATAGCAAAACAACTTACAGGTGAGGGAGAAGAGGAGGCCTGGCTAGCAAAGGTGGTCTTGTTCTGTAGATGAAATCTCACAGGCCTCAGCCCTCAGAAAGAATAGATGGTAAATGTTTATTTTAGCCTTTTAAAAATGTCAGACTCTTGGTTCATCTTTCCTGGATCTCAGAGAAAGACTGGCTGCATCAATGTAGATTCTCTTCAGTTGCAAATTATGCCCTCAAAAGACAGTTTTACAGAGCTACTTCTGTTCGCAGACCCTCTGGATGTTGCAGGAAGTTAGTCAGGCATGAGCAGGGCAGGAGAGGGCTCTCCCTGACCCATTAGGAATGTCAGGTGATGATTCAACAATTAGCACATTGCCTCTCTAAAAATGATAATTTGGCAGCAGACACCAGGGAGAAGAAAAAGAACTTCCAATAAAACCTCAGGTATTGGACAAATGAGCCCAGACATGTAGATGAAGAGACAAAACGGCAGAACGTGACCTTCTGGGGGTAGTCCACCACAAAAGAGAGGAAAACCTCAGATGGGCATGCGCACAACTTCCTGAACACACTGCGCATGCTCACTTCCCAAGTATAAGGAGGGCACTCCACATGTGGGCAGCCCAACCTAAGGGAAGAATCATGGGAAACGGGGACGTGAGATGCAGGCGGTGGGCCAGCCTATAAAGTTCTGGGATCAAGGTTAAACGCCACACTTGACCTTGATGCCTGGTTGGGTCTCTTCCAACTGTACTCTTCTTTCTTTCCTGTTCCAAGGCCTTTTTAGATAAACTTCCACTTCTGCTCTGAAACTTGCCGCGGTCTCTTTTTCTGCCTATTGCCCTCAGTCGAATTCTTTCCTCTGAGGAGGCAAGAATTGAGGTTGCTGCAGAACCGTATGGATTTGCCTTCGGTAAGTCAGATACCTTCCACTGGTAACATTTGGTGCCATGAGACTCGGATATTTATCATCAGTAACGTGACTGGCCATTTCAAAGTATGTTAAAGAAGTATATCTTGAAGGAAAGTAGAATATTTTGTTCTCCTTCAGCTGTATGTATACGCTTTTTCTATTTTTCACTAGCCTCTGGGCCACAATGAACAATCTGTCCCTTTGCGTTAGAAATTAAATAATTCAAACTTAAAATAATTCAAATGTTAAGCTGTTGGAACTTTACATTACTCTGAGACTTGAGAGGAATGTGGCTATGCAGCCTGAATCACGAACTCAGCAGCTACAACTTCTGCCTTTTTTTTTTTCTGTAAATAGGAAGAACGGGTGGCATCAGAGATAAGACCCCCTCAGATAATTGCCCCTCCTCATGGAGTAATAAAGTAATCTTCCTTGGAATGTAGCAATCTGTAACCAATCAGTTGCTGTGGGGTATGCACTGGTCTTATATGAAAAATGTTGTAATCTTGCTGGAACTTCTCTGCCTGCCTACATAAGGTTAACTTCTCCACTTCTCCACTCCAAATCAATGCTGACTCCATTCATTTGGAGTTGGTGTTTCCAAGTGGCCATCCTCCAGCCTCCAGCTTTGCACTAGAAAAAACTCTATACCTAATCAAATCATATTCTTTTTTTTTTTTTTTTTTTTGAATGGAATCTCATTCTGTTGCCCAGACTGGAGTCTAGTGGTATAATCACAGCTCACTTCAGCCTTGACTTCCCAGGCTCAAGTGAGCCTCCCACGTAGGCTTATTGGGTAGCTGGGACTACAGGTGCATGCCACCATACTCCGCTAAGTTTTAAATTTTTCTGTAGAGACGGGGCCTTACTATGTTGCCCAGTTTAGTTTTGAACTCTTGGGCTAGAGCAGTCCTCCCACCTCAGCCTCCCAAAGTGCTGGAACTAGAGGTATGAGCCATCACACCTGGCCCCAATCATATTCTTTGTATCTCATTATTTGAGGTTGACACCAGTGATGTTTATGTCTTTTCAAGCAGGGACTAACTTCTATTCACAATTACAGATGAGGATTAAGGTGAAAATGCCCTTGAGGACTAAGCGTTTTAAATTCACACTGAGATGAAACCACTGATCTTATAGCCTTTCTTGTAAGCAAGTTCCCCCACTCCTGCTCCCTGCCTGCTGTCTGGATGAAGTGAAACTGGGAGTCCTCTGTGAAATTACTACTAACCAGGCACCATTTTAATGTGTTGTTAAATATCATCTGTTTTCCTTTGGGTACCAGCAGTCACTGAGTTCTTTTTCACTGAAAAAGCGAGTTGCGTATTTCATGCACTTTCTTTTATGAGTCCTGTGGCTCTTCTAGGCTTTCTTTTTTTGTTTTAACCAGCCCACAAACCAAAGCGAGCATCTGTTAATATTTCCCCAGACCATTATTCAAGGAAATGAACCACTTGACATTAATCATGATGGCAGAACTCCTTGGCTGACAGTTTTTTCTCAGAATTCGTGAGGCTCCAGTGCCTGTGGGTCACTACTATGCAAACTTTGCTAACCAAGACACTCCCTGAGGAGTTTGTGAGCAGTTTGTGAGCAAGTCATGTCCCCCAAAGGCTCTGATTGAGTGGATCTGGGGAAGGACCCAGAAATCTACAGTGTTACCAAACCTACCAGCTGATTCTGGAGCAGGTGTTCCGAGGAGCAAATTTCAAAAACCTTGCAATATAGGGTTTTTTTTTTTCTTATTAATGGAGTAAATTTAAGTGTTTAGTTAATGGGATAAATTCATTCATTTATTCAAGTACATATCAAGCACTTTCTATGTGCCTCCTAACTTGATTTTTTATTTCTAATTGTTTTTAGTTTAAATTCCTTTGTCAAGTTTCACTTTTCTTAGGAGAGTTGCCAAGGGTGGGGCTTGTAAGAGGCAAAGTGGAACTGGCTGCAAGAGTGGTCACTCCAGCTGCAGGCACGGAGGTGGGAGGGATGACATACAGGCGGCTGGAACCATCTGGTAGGAAGGAAACCCAATGATGACTTTCACCTAAGGAACTTGGCTATTTGTCTAAGCCTCCAGGGGGAGTGATCCCTGGCCCCATAATGTGCTGAGGCAATTTCAAGAGTTTTGAGAGGATGAAGATTTCAACATGTGTGATCAGAAAGTTGAATACGATCTTTGTTTGGGCAGCTAGCAGGCCTTCTTCTGTTTTCTTTACTATTATATTGTGACTCACGATTGGGTGTTTGGTTTTGGTTTTAACTTGAAAATTGTTGTGATCTATGTGAAGTAATGTCTTGTGAATATTCCACACGGATGCAGCCCCTACATTGTCACGTGTCTCCAGGGATTTCTGAAAGATTCCAATCCCTCAGCTTAAACACAAGTTCTGTTTTAGGGCTAACCCCCAGATGGAGGAGTTAGCTATACATTCCTTTAAAGAGGCCCCAGACAGCCACCCCAAAGATTGGAGCACGTGAGTGAGGCAGTCTGGAACTTTTGGCTGGTCGGTTTCATTTCTTTAGTTTTCTTTTTGGGAGTGGCGATAGAATTTTACAGAGACTTAGGGAAAGATGGGAAGAGAGATGTTCCAGAAAGGAAGAGTTTATACTCCATACCATCTTCTGATTTTGCCTTTTTAATGGTCTTGTGATTTGTCTCCAGAGAATTGGGTAAGTCAAATCTCTCTCTCTCTCTCTCTCTCTCTCTCTCTCTCTCTGTGTGTGTGTGTGTGTGTGTGTGTGTGTGTGTGTGTGTGATCTCTGTGTTTGTGGGGGGAGGCAGCATATACTCATATGCTGAGTGAATGGGAGGTGGCATTCCCAAACCTGCTGTATTAGTCTGTTTTCACGCTTCTGATAAAGA